>PVJD01008816.1:0-68764 GCA_004026545.1 Mormoops blainvillei
CAATTTGAGGTCATATTCTCACCAAGGATAACCTATTTTTTTTTCCGAAAAGAGAAATATGATTTCTGTTAAGTATTTTGAATAGCAGGGTGGCAAAGCCTGTCGCTTAATTCTAAAACCATATCCTTTCTTACTCTCTGAGTATACTGGCTAGGGTACCAGGTTCCTTAATCACCCCCTCATGTCTGTCTTCAACAAGGCTGGAAATAATGAGCACAGTATTTCTCCTTTTGTAGGGGACAAAGTCATACATGCACACACACGAGTCACAAAAGCCACTCTTCGATGTTGGGCAATATCCTCATGTGTGGAAGCTCGTCAACAATTCCTGACCACGTCCTATCGGCCTTGGGAGAAGCTACAAATGACGGTTTCATTAGAACTGTTCCCAGGCTGATCTTAAAACCGAAGGGAGTCAGCTTGACATATATTTGCCCAGGTTATTCGGATTCTCCCATATAATTCTCCCATAGTCGTGCATTTTAAAGTAATCAGGATAACTTCTCAGGTCTAAACAATGAGCGTGTATCAATACAAAAAATATAAGTGAATCTGGCTTTGAAACTGGACAAACCTGAGCTTCACTCGTCTTCCATCAATAAACATCTACTAAACACCCGCTGTGTACCAGGCATCATCTAGGTGCTTGGAAAATGCAGCGAACACAGTCAGGGTGAGGAGGAGGGAATCCTGCCCTCACAGAACTTACACTCATGCATGCAAGCAGGGAAATGACGAAACGCAGTTAACACAAAGTGACATAAAATATATCAGAAGGTCGTAAAAGTCAAAATAAAGTGGGGTAAGAAGATGGAGACCTGCATTTTCAGTGAGGTCTCCCTGAGAAGGTGACACTGATTTAGAGACTTGAAGTGGATGATGACATCAGTTAGAGATCTGGACAAAGCGTGCTCTTAGAAGAGGGACCCAGCGGTACAAAGGCCCTAGAATGAAAGGAGGCGGTATGATTTGAGCACAGCAAATGAGGTAGAGGAGAGTGAGCAGTGAGGTAACAGGGTGAGTAATACAGGTTCTTGCATGCCCGTGTAAAGATTTTGCCTCTTACTCTTGGTGAGGAAGAAGGAGCGTTTGCAGGGCTTTGAGAAGAGGAGGGGCACGGTGGGAGGGCAGGGTTGGAAGCACGGATAGGAGGCTCATTAGGAAGCTATCACCATAATCCCGGAGAAATATAACGGTAGTTCGGGCTCAGGTTTGCACCCTGGCTCTGTCCTGTAAGTGGCTGTGCTGCTCTGAACTAGTAACTGAACCCCTCTGGGTCTCAGTCTTCTCATGTCTAAAACGAGTCTAACGATGCCTTCCTTAAACACAGCTGATGTAAAGATCAACTGGAAATTATGTAAGGTGCTTAGCCCATAGCAGTCAATAGATAATAATCAATTACTGGACTGCAATCTCCTTTTGGTAGGAACCATGTCTTTATCATCTTTGTATCTATCTCTTTGCTCAATACAATACCTTCAAACCCGAAGGTGTTCAGTATTTTGTCAGTCTGAACATATCCAGGTATGATGTATCTCTCCCACTGTGGAGAGCAGTTACACTGGACACATGATCTGAAAAGAAAACATCGGCACCTGGGTTCTTTACAAACAAAATCAGCATCTGCGCATCTACTGAACAATAGTGTGCCTGCACCCCCACGTTCTGATGGTAATTACGCACTGCTATTTAATCAAAAGCTCCTTATCAACCTGGCAAACGGAGTGTCTTCCTGCACCTGTCTCTACTCCCTAAACCCGAGTGGGGCTTTGTCCGGCGCTGGTGACTCCCTTCCATCATGTGCTCTGGGTCAAGCCCAGTGCAAGTAGCTCACCAGGCACCTGTGAACTACTCACTAAATTCAGTAGCAGCTCTGGAAAAACGGAACAGAACACTTAGGTCCCGAGGGGAGTGGGACAGATCTGTGCCTCAGTTCAGTTTTAAGTGACTCTATAGCTGGACCATCATATATGGTAGCCGCTAACCACATATGCTATTTAAGTTTTAATTACATTAAAGATTCAGCCCCTCAGTCTCGCCGGCCACTTTTCAAGCGCTTGCTCGCCACACACGACGAGTGGCTACCACGCTGAGAGGGCCGACAGAAGACATCTCCGTCATCATGGAAAGTGCTATCGGGCAACGCTGGTCTGTGGAAAACAGAGTGAAGGGGGACACAGGACAAGCACCAACCATGCGTGGACTTGCCAGGTTCTTGTCTTCCTGTCTCTAATTTGTGGACGAGAAAGGGGCCACATGCTAAACCCGACGAGCTCAGGGGAGGCCGGCGTGGTGGGCCCTACAAACTCAGAGACTGAAAGTAGCCACACAGGAACATAAAAATTCCTAATTGAAAGCAAGTCATGCTGGGTAGTCATGCCTGTAGCTTCCTTGACAAAAGTCAGTCTTTATCGTAAGTGAGCCTGTCTATCGTTTCTCTGCACCTAAGATAACATACTTGAGAAATCTCCTTCCCCAGATCCCTCAGGGCACAACCGTAGGCCCCAGAGCAGGAGCCCTTGGAGCCCCCCAGTGTTATCTTCTTCCGCAAATGCCATCTCTAGGTGCCATATCCACCAACGTAAAAGGAGTATGTGTTACTCTACTTTGCCTTTTTATCTAGTACCCGAGGTCCCCCCACCCCCGCATTGCTTTTTCCCCACCCCCTTAATCTACCACGAATGGATTTCATATAGCCTTCCTTACATCATCATCTCCTTTGATCCTAATGTATAAAATAAACTGCAAAACTGCCATTCTTGGGAGCATTTTCTCAATTTGTTGAGATTTTGCCTCCCGGCAACTGTCGTCATTTTGACTCAAATAAACTCATAAAAATTCTCTACAGGTTTGGACGTTTCTTACGTCGACATTCACTAGGCAGAGTCAGCAGGATACCAGAGATGCCCACTCAGGACCACCTTTCAGACCCAGACCCAGTGCTAGGCACCAGCAGGGGCTCAGCGTACCCTGCCAGCTCCTCGCTTTGTATCAGGTGAATCTGGATAAGTTTCCTTGAAATTCCAGGCCTCCTTGTTTTAAGGTAGGAGGTCTCGTCTTTATCTGAGCTGTTCTAAAGAAAAAAAAAATCCTTGAGGTGGCATTAAAGGTTAAAGTTGAGATAACTCCAGGACAGAAGGGAAAAAACGGGCAGGTGGTTTTAAATTTGGGCTTTCAATTGGAACCACTCACAGTGAGTCCGAGCAAAATTTTTCCCTGGATAAATGAGAATGTGAACTTGTGCAGCTCGGAAGATAAGGGGCATTGACCCCCTCCTCCTTGAAATTTGGGTATTCTTACGAAGAGTCAATGTGGAGGTGTCAGAGAGTACCCTTCAAAAAGAGCAGGGACCCCCAGGGAATTCCAACACAACTGCAATAAAATAATTGACTCATCCCAGGACTCACACACGAAGCTGTTTGCCCCGCACTCACGGTCATATTAGGCAGCGGGGAGAGGAACCGAGACACGTCGAAGGGTTGGAGCTGCTCGGGGGGAGGTGGCAGCCCCTTGGAGCTCACCCCGTAAGCAGTACACTTCGACCCACCATACAACATCCCTAGAAATTCTGTTCAGACTCTTCAGATCTCAGAATAAAACTAAATTAACACAGGAAATTGTGCCTCCAAGGCTGACAACCCCCCCACCCACCCATCCCCGGCCCCCATTAATGCTCCTGCAGATGGGAGTCTTCACTTGCAAGTACTTACAGAAACAGAAGGTTTAGCTAGAAGTGATACTAACTTCAGATAGCCAAAACGGAGCTCTTTTGACACCTAAATTCATTTTTGCCTGCACAACAGAAAAAACACTGGCTCTAAAATCAAGTTGAATGAAGGAGAGGCTTTTACCTCAATTGGCAAGTGGAAGCCTCTGAAACCGCACAGAGAGACTTTCTTCTTTCCAGGAAGTCAATAAGAAAACTGTGGAGACTGTTGCCGAACTAAAGAAAGTTTCTGAAGCTACTCTGTGACACACCCGACTTTTCCCTCTTCTCCAACTCTCCCTGCTGTACCGGTTACTCGGCCGCCTGGACTTCCTCTCCTCTCTCCTCTGCTCCCTTCTCTCCCTCCTGCACGGCCTCCACCACAGCTCACACTGAGCTAGGCAGCGCTCAGAACAGAAAACCAGACCAGGATGGGCTAGAAAAAAATAAGACAAACTAGAAACTCTGGCAGCTTCCTTTAGAGAAAAGCCAGTCTCAGGACAAGGACAGCCAGGTATAGCCTACCCTTCCTGTACTAGGACGGAATTAAGGAATCTAGCCGAGGACTTCCCCAACCCTCTTCAGGACTCTGACGGGTCTGCAAAGAAATTTAACTGTTAGAACATATAACCCAGGTTATTCTGACCTACAGATATATTCCAATGAATATATCTGCTGGTTTCTGGGAGCAAAGCAACAGAATTACAAATAAGATTTGTCGAGAAACTGCTGTAGAGGAGTCTGTTTCTGTTGTAGAAAGCCAGGTCACCTTAAGAAGGATTATAGAAAACTGAAATGGGATTTAGAAAGAGAAAAGAAACCTTCACGAGCACAGCGCTGCTCTGAGGACTGTGAGAGGGCATTTCCCCTTCTACTTATTAATAGTTTAGGAGAAAATAAAATTACCATAAAAGAAGAAACTACTAAGGCCTTTGTAGGGGCTACTTTATCTGTTAACTCTACCCAATTAAGTTGCCCTCTCCACTGGACTAAGCTTCTGTATAAATGGTAGTGACGTCTAACCAACCAATTTTAAGTTTGTTTTTAAGTCCCCAGCTAGGGAATGTTTCGGGGCAACATATATTTTTACTAGTCAAATGTGCCAAGTTCACCTGAGAGGCTAAGACTCTTTGAAACTAATGACACCCACATATCCTTTTCCCAGAAAGGTGAACTATATTTAGAACTAAATGAATCAGACGTTGAACCAACTGGGAAAATAATGATTTTAAAAGAAACTCCACAAGAGGAAACCAAACTTAAAATTGACTGAACTTTTGTTACAGGACGTTCCAGTGCAACTTTGGGCCTTTTCCAGTACAGACAGTAGCAAGACTAAGTCAGCCACGCCTATTAAAATAACCATTGACAATCCTTTGCCTCTATAATACTCATCAATATCCTTTAATACCTAATGGAATTAAGCCCATTATACAGGATTACTTTAAAAAGGGGGGCTTCTAATACCCTGAAGGAGGACCACCTCTGTATGCCCATGTTGTACAAACAAACAGAAGACATAGTTATGGGTTCTCCTTCACTTATTTTTCTTCCTCATTCTGTTGAATCTCCACTGACCTCTTATCACACTCACACTATCGTCAGTTGACTGGCTTCTCATGAAATACTCTTCCTTTCCACACCCAATATTACTTTAGCTGGATGTAATGGTCTCAATGATGTAACAGCCTCAACCTAGCAACTCTGCTACAATTTGGGAAGGATGAATACACCCACAATTGTGTTTTGCTTACCGACCACCTTTCTGTTCCTAGCAGTGATTTACAGGAATCTCTGATTGATAATGCTGACTTAATTTGGCTTATAGTTGGATCTTATCTGAAAGATGAACGGGGATATGCAATAACTTCCATGGTGGACATAACTGAAGTTTCTTATCTACCTAAATTAGATCTGCCCAACAAGCTGAATTAATTGCTCTAACTTGAGCTTGTCAATTGGCCCAAGATCAAATAGCCAATATTTACACTGACAGTAACTATGCCTTTGGTGTAGCTCACAACTTCCAGATGCTGTGGAAGCAGCAAGGCTTCTTAACTTCCTCAGGGCAGCCCATGAAGAATGGAAAACAGGTTGCAGAATTATTAGATGTCACACAGCAACCAAAACAATTGGCAATTATCAAAACTCCAGGACATTCTAACGCTGCCACCATGGAAGCAAAAGGAAATAATTTAGCTGATGCTGCAGCTAGACAAGCAGCAATAAGGAACCAAATTATCCAGACCTAAGAATGTTTCTTCTTCCTATTATATCAATAAAAGACTGTCTTTTATAGTTCCAGCAGACAGCTGCAGAGGAAGAAAAGACAATATGGCAACAAAAAAGGGGGAACCTTCGATTGAGACAAGCGGACATGGTGTGGACCCAATCAGAGTTCAATCTTGCCTATAACAGGGGGTTAATTACATATACTTCAACATGTATATGAGCTGACACATTGGGGTCCTGCAAAGATGATTTCATGGAGTAAACAATATTACTGGAAGCCTTCTTCTACCGTAGCTCATCGAGTTTATAGCAAATGTTCTAGCTGTCCAAAATATAATGCCAGAAAATCACTCCACAGGCCCAGGTCCCAGGAACATTCCCCACTCCCTTCAGGTACGCTTGAAGCATGGCAATTGGATTTTGTGCAAATGGCACCATCTCAAGGATACAAATATATGTTAGTTACAATTTGTATGTTTTCTCACTGGGTTGAGGCGTTCCCTTGCAGGAGAATAAGTCTTAATGGTAGGTAAATTATTGTTGGAAAAATAATTCCCAGCCAGGGAATTCCCTCTGAGATACAATGACTGAGGGACTCATTTCGCTGGGCAAATGATGCAATCCATGTGTAATATCCGGCCTATTCTACAGCACTTTCATTGTGTTTATCGCCCCCAGTCCTCTGGAATGGTGGAACATACAAATGGTACAATTAAAACTCAACTAGCTAAATTTTCAGAAGCTTTTAATCTCCCTTGGCCAAAAGCTCTCCCTAGAGTTCTCCTCCACCTGAGATGTACTCCTAGTGGTAAACACGGCCTTTCTCCTCATTGCCGACTGGTCGCCCTACACAGCTAAGCGAAGGGACACATGAACCAACCTTACCAAAAGGAGACGTTCTGCATTCTTATCAAGGACTCATTAACCAGCTTGTAAAAATTGGTAAATTACTAACTGATTCACAGTGTATTCCTGGGAGACAGAGACTCAAAGGCTATGACTTACAACCAGGAGATTTTTGTCCTGTGAAAAACACGTCAATTAAAGACTCTTTCCAACCTTGTTGGGAAGGACCTAACTAATCCATATACAGTTACACTTAAAAGTGTTAACTCAGGTATTCACATTTCTCATTTAAAAAAAAAAAGGGGGCCTACCCACGAATGGACATCTGTCCCGTCTCTGACCTACAGAGAAGATCAAAGACTCCTCAGGGATGAGAAGCTGCTGACATCAGAGATGGATGCCAAGATGCTGACAAGCCAGTATATTCTCAAACTGATGTCAAGCTTAAAAAACCATTTGTTTGATTGTCTTTACCTGTCTGCTAATAATATTAGTCCTAATAGTAGTTATATTTGTTCTTTGGGCTTTTCTTGAACTTTGTGTATATCGCCAAACTGTTAATAATTGCTAAAGGTATATAAGATAACTTCTGTATTATCGATAATACTCTTTGATGGTTTCTCTTTAGAAATGTAGAAGGAGTGTTATTGCAGAAGAAAGGAAAAGGATGCATGTGTTTTTGAGAGTAGTTAAAAGGAAGTAGTTTTTCCTAGTTAGTTGGTTATTTCTGAATGAGTAAAAAGAGAAAACTAAGAAGGACAAGAAAAGTTATAGAAACTTAGTGGAAAAAGAGTATTGAGGAAGGAATTTTATGTGTAAATGTTAGAACTCAACTATGGGAATGCACTTACCCTCTATCCCAACAAGGACTGTTGGGTACATTGGTTCAGATGGAAGCCGAGGTGGCTAGTTAAAAGAAATGGCCCTCTCTAACTGCTGGTGAGGCACAGAAAATTTACTTATGAAACTCTTCCTGTCCTCCTGGCCTCTGGAATTTCAGATGGTAATTGTAATTTACCCTATTGTGTTCTTACAGCCTTTGCCCCAGTTCAACCTTAAGGTTACGGGTCCCAATTGCACAACTAGCGGGAATCAGATTAATAACGAAGGGCACTTGAGTGCTTCCAACAGGAAGGAGATGGGCCATAGCAAATGGGAACAAATCTCATAGACTGTGAAAACTGAAGAGTTGTGCAGTGTGCCTGCCAACTATAAGGAAATGTTTTACTACATGTAAAATACAGAAAAGTGAGACAGACAACAAAACTTGAATCATGATAGCTTATAGGTTAGAAATGATTCAGAGTGTTTTTCTTAATGAGGGCCTGTAGACTGACTGCTTTCAGTTACCTGCTTTCCCTTTTGAGAAAAATCTGGCCTTGACTTCCAAGGTTAGGATCTTGCCCCACCCACAATGGTCCGTTGTCCAGCAAGACAAATGATGATACTATGACTTCTGGAAATGAGCCTTCCTAGCACCATGGGACAACATTATCCAACCAACAGTTTTGTTATGAATGCACCCTTCAGGCTGATTTATGACCAAAAGGGGGAAGTGTGAACAAAAAGGGGGTCATATGCTAAACCTGACAACCTCAGGAGAGGTCAGCATGGTGGGGCCTACAAACTCAGAGACCGAAAGTAGGCACACAGCATGGTCTGAAGCTAAAACTCCCTACAGAAGTGGGTCATGGCGGGTAGTCATGTCCTAGGACCGTAGCTTCCGTGACGGAGGTCAGTCTTTACCTTAAGTGAGCCTGTCCACTGTCTTTTCAGATCTAAGATAACATACCTTTGATGACAGAATAATTTCATTTTTAAGACCCTTCAGGGCACAACTGCTAGCGCCAGAGCAGGAGCCCACAGAACCCCTCATTGTTATCTTGTTCCCCAAATACCATCTCTGTGTGCTATAAATGTTAATTACCAACTATCTTGTACCCACCGATGTACAAACAGTGTGTGCCTCTCTGTTTTACTTTTTATTCAACCCAGAGATTTCCCCACTTTGCTTTCTCCCACCCTCTTAATCTACCACCAATGGATTTCACATAACCCCTCTATATCTCTTCCTTTAATTCTACCATATAAAATAAGCTGCAAAACTCCCATTCTCCAAAGCATTTTCTCAATTTCTGGAGATTTTGCTTCCTGGCAATTGTTGTGGGTTGGCTCAAATAAATCCATAAACATTCTCTACAGATTTGGAGGTTTCTTACATCAACAAATTCATATTCTTTATAAGCTCAGATTCAAAGAGTTGATCCAGTCCTGGAAAGTGGCTGTGTAGAGAAGAAACAGGAGCCAATTTAAAAAAGATTGATAGAAATATTCTCGAGTGAGACTTAAGAGAAGACAGGCTGCTGCCCAGATTTCTTTCGTCACCTTGAAAGCGTCATTTGGCAGAGCCACCTATGCAGTGTTCTTTCCCGGAATACTAATTGGGCCTATAGTGCTAACTTGCATGTACCATTAGAAGAAATAGAGGAACAAGCTAAATGATACTACAAGAAAGCAAACGAGCAATGCCACAGTGGAGACATTCACAGGCCACAGACTTTGTTTCCTCATTCGGTCAGTGGCGGTGAGTACAGGTGGGACCTCTTCACAAAGCCAGTGGCAGTGCAGGGGAGGAGGTCACTCCAAAATGAGAGGGACGGAGTAAACAAATGTGGTCTGAGAACCTTGTCTAGATACCAATTTGAATAAGAACGATTGTGTTAAAAGGCATTTTTGAGCTCATCAGGAAAATTTAGTTGTATGGACTCCATGTTAGATAAAGCTAAACAATTACTAATAATTTTGTTAGCTGAAGTAATAGCATCATGGTGATTTAAGAAAATGATCATAGTTTTCTTTTAGAGATGCATAATGAAATGAGGAGGTGAAATGACATAGTATCTGGAATCTGCTTTAAGATAAAACGTAAGTAATAGCATAATTTAGGGTATGCTGACTCTAAAGTCAGAGTATAGTTAGTATAGTTAGAGTATAGTTAGTAATGCTGTATTATATATGTTCAAGTTGCTTAATGAGTGAATCTTAAAAGTTCTCATCATGAGAAAAAAATGTGTAACTCTGTATGGTGACTGATGTCAACTAAAACTTACGGTGGTGATTATGCCACAATATATACAAATATCAAGTCCTTATGTAGTACATCCAAAGCCAACATAATGTTGCATGTCAATTATACCTCAATAAAAAAAAATACAAAACACCATCTTATATGTGGAATCTAATAAGAAAAAAAAACTGATGAATAAAATAGAGACAGAGGCATAGACACATGAGAGACTGACAGCTGTTGGGTGGGCGGGGAGGGGGACCTGGATGAAAGAAGGGGAAGGAATTAACCAAAGAACATCCATACAATGACACGCAGACACAGACACAGACAGCAGTGTGGTGACAGCCAGAGGGAAGGGGGGCAGGGGCTGGGTGGAGGTGTGCAAAGGGGGGACAATAGGGGCATGTGTATAATAATAGTGTCAACAATAAATATAAAGTTAAAAAAACACAACCTCTCCTTGTCCATTGTAAGTGAGTTAAGAGCTGCACTGTAGTTGTTATTGGGCTTATTTTAGTCTTGGAGCATGGTTGATAGAGATGGGCAGAAACTAGAAAGATCTAGTTTGGGGCAACTTTGATTTATTTGCTTGATACACTGGAGATGAGGTACCAGCATTCTCTCCAGAAGTCTGAATTACGGCAGGGAAGTCTTTCTTTCTTGCATTTAAAAACAATTACCAAAGTGCACCATATCACCTAGTTTCCTGAACAGCCTATTCGAGCGGCCCACACTGAAGCTGATCCTTACAACCACTGATGCTGGGATCAAAGTGTCGTGTTTTGCTGACAGTGGGGGTGAGGCTTCTCTGGACAGTAACGTGGCATTATCTACCAAATTATAAAGCATATACCCTTAGGCCCATCAGTTCCTGTATATGTGTGAAATCATACATGTACATGGATGTTCATCATGTGTTATATACAAAGAACTGAAGCAACCTAACTGTCCAACCATAGGGAACAAGTTAAATAAACTGTAGTACAAACAGCTGAATTCTAGTTAGCATAAAAATAATTAGAAAGCTCTTTATGTAATGTTTAACATGTTACATTAAATATATATTTTGCATACACACATATGTATATATGCATGTACTATACATACATATATGTTTTATATATTGAATAAGAGGAGGAAAAACTATCTTCCCCCTTTTGTTTGCAGGCACATATAAAATGTCTTTGGAAAGATACCCAAGAAACCAGTACCACAGAGGGCAGAAACATGTGACTTTCAATGTATGGTCTTTTGGTTCTTTTGCATTTTGAGCAATATCAATGTATTAGCTCAAAAAATAAATACACACAATTTAAATGTAAAAGGTGTTTGAGGAAGAGCTGGCTGAATTATCTTTTTGTTAGATTATACAGAAAACAGCCTCCAGCACCCAGAGGACAGAACAAGTTTTCATGTTCACCGCAAGGGACCCAAATGTGCTACACGGAGGCACGGGGGTCTCTGCCTCCGTGGTCCTGATCTTTCTCAGATGGCTACAGAACAGGAAAGGGATGACTCTCTTCCTCCTTCAGATTTCTGTTAATAGTGCCTCCACCTCACCCGCCCCAAACTCCACAGCCCAGCCCAGGGGCCCCCATGGACATTTCGAGCTTCCAATCACAAAATTCATGTTAACATCAACACAGAAAAGCAAGCTGGTTAAGACTGGAGTAGAGGAAATGTGCCTTCCTCACTCCGCTCAGCTGTGCCGCCTTGGAAAGAACATGATCAGTGAAGTGCAGCAGGAAGTAACAGTGAGTCACAGAAACCCAAAATGTGTTGAATTTTTTGCATAAGAGGAACCTCATCCAACTCACATACACTCCTTGGGCGTGATATGGAATTCTCTCCATTGTTTCCAGGGTATGCGCTTAATATAGATCTAATTTGAAGTCAACCTGAGCCATGTATATTCCGACATACCCCTTCATCCTTCAAGTCTCTAATGTCACTTCCTCTGAGAAGAGAAGCTTGTACTGTACCCCACTTTCACTCCCCAGCCATCCCTCTGTTTTCTTCATAGCTCTTACAGCCGCCGGAAATGACTCCATCATTGATTAACCCATTTGCTTGTTTTCTGTCTTTTTCTTCCCACCGCAAGAGTAGGGACGTTGTCTGTTCTGCTCACTTTTGTATCCCCGGCACCCAGAGCAGAGCCTGGCACATCAAAGGTGCCAAATTTATATTTATTAAAGGAAAAAATTCTCTGTTAACCTTCCAGATTTTATAAGGGTCTTCACATTTTTCCAGCTGAAATCTGCCTGGAAAACAAATTTTCCCTGATGAAGAATTTCAGTTTATATCAACATATTGTTTCTGTTGACATCTTCCTAAAACCTCATGGTAGGCTATTAACTAGTCTTGGGACTTTTTTATACAAAAATAAAAAAGATCTACGGCCCTGAAATATATGGTGTGTGCAACCTCCATACCATACAGTTAGTTGGCTGCCTTGCAAGTTTGACACCACCGTTGGGAGGGATAGCATGGTGAGGAAAATGAAGCGGGAGGAGTTAAACAAAAGACTATTTCTTGTTTTATTTAATATTATCATGAGTTGGAAAAGTCACGGGTGTTCAAAAAGCTCAAATATGCCAAATTTCTTTCCTTATGCCTCACTCTGGAGGGCTAACCAGTTGAAGGACAAACAGGCCAATCTTCTCATCCCCCCTCCCCCCACCCAATAAATACACACACACACACACACACACACACAAGCAAGGTAATTTTCCAAAAGCATTTAATGTGCTTCTGTAGTTGGGCATAATAAAGATGAAATATAAAGACTAAGGCAAATTCCTCTCTTGTTTCCAATCTATTGTACTTTTATTATCATAACTAGTAAGAGAAGCACACAGCCCGAATCGCAAGTTCTAGATTTGTGGATTATAAGGGAGTGATAGCTCTAAACTGGGGAGGTCCCACCACTCACAGACTGAAATGAATGACATGGGGATGAACTTGAAACAGCTTCATAAGACGCTCTAAAGAGCCAACCATGGAGCCCATTGCCAAGTTTTGACACTTCTTGCTGCTTCTACTTCTTGGTCCATGGTCTTAGCTCAGCCGCCAGCTTCCGGCCCCAGGTCCTGCTCTAGTTCCCCGATGGTCTCCTTTTTCTTATGTAAACATTCTGTGGGGATCTATCTATCTATCTATCTATCTATCTATCTATCTATGTGTGAAGCTTGTCTTTACGAAAGTTTTTATTAAAAAATAAAATAAATAAAAGATTTTGATTAGTTTTGTTTTCTCTTATTGTACTTGAAACTTTAAAAACCAGAGTCTAGCAGGGCTCCTCAGGTGTTATACAGTTTGTTTTTGCTGTTAGAATGCAGGAAGATCTTTCCGGAATTGGGCTGAGTTTTGCTCCACGGTTTGTGTAACTGCGGCCCGCTAGTGGGGGTAAGGTTGTGAGAGCAGCGGTACTTTGCTGCTGGACGGGGGGGAAAGGGCATGACATGGCTTCCTGCACCCTCAACCCTGCTTCAGTAGGGGGGATGTTGAAGAAGCCCAACACCAGCCTCCTATCACTGGCGCTGTTCCCAGAACCAACTCGGCGACAGGTTTCCTACTTTTGCTCTAAGGGCGTCCACTGAGGAAAAGCAGGGGCCCAAGTACAGGGTCCGGCAGAAGTAATGCCATCGAGCGTGGTTGGCAAGGTATGTGAATGTGTTGCACGAGACGGACAGCAATATGATGAACATGGCACCTAAAACGTCATATGGTGTGCTTGAGCATGATATCGTTATGTGACAGAATTACTTGCTTATGATTTTTTAATAAAAGATTTTGATGTAACAAAAAAGGGGCCTTATTTGTGCCAGACCCTGTAGGATCAGGGCTCTCATGAGCTACTTGTAACCCCGAAAGAAAAGGACTCTTTGTTCTTGTAATACAGAAGGAAGAATCAACTAAAAAAACCACAGAGGCCCTAGCTCCTTCTAAAGAAACCCCGAAGAGTGGAATCTTGGTACTGACCTAACTCCTCCAATATTAGAAATAAAATGAAAAATGAAAACCAGTTCCACCAGCTCCGCCAAGCTCTACAGATTACAGTTTAATTATCAGTGTCGCTTGGTTGGGGGACAGACTGCCTCCATTCAAATCGCCTTGAGCAAGTCACCTAACGTCTCTGAACCTCAGGTTTTTTCACTTATAAAGTTGATATGGTAATAGGATTGACTAAAGAGGTTAAATGAGTTAACCTGCGCAGACACTGGTTCTAATCCCCGGCACACAGTAAGAGCTCAGCAATGTTAGCTACTGTTATTCCTCGTCCACTGCCTTGTTATCTTTCACGCTCACAAGGAAGGTTAACGGGCATGCGTAAAGTTTCAAATTTCAAATTTCATGCGTATTCTGTTATTATTCTACCACCTGGAAAAGCTCAAAATATCCAATTCTGTCCTTGAAAGAAGGACAATTTTTTTATATGTATTAGCTCAAAGAAATCCAAACCACATGATAGGCTGTACCACAAGCTGGAAGAAGATTCGGCGTGTGTTTACAAAACTGCATATGCTTATCGATGCCCCGGCTACACAACACATGTGATATAAATCCCCAAAGCCTGAGTTCACTGTGACTGCACTATCTGAGCTGATGTCAGTGGAGATGCTGACAACTGAAAAATTATAGAACGCAGCCCTGTTCAGAAAGGAAGTAAAATGAGGAAATAATGGAGGTGGGGGTGGAGATTGAACATAACCTGTCTTACAACCATCGGGACTGCACATTGATAAAATAAGGGGGCAAGTTAGATCCTCTCAAAGGACCCTTTCAGTTCTAAAGTCCCTTCATTTTTCTATGAAGGGACTTTAGGAATAAAGGCAGGAGAAAGAGGACGGTAAAGGTATTAGCACATCGTCAAGTCCTTTGTTCTTCCACTTATCATGAGTTAAAATCTTACCTTTGGAAGCAGTGCTGGATTACTTGGGAAAAAGTGCATGTCTTTAAACATACTTTAAAAGTGATTCACTGTCTCAGCTTAGGCTCAAAATAATGTTTCCATATAACAGAATATGATACAGCTATTTAAAAATACTGTTTACAAGAGGTTTACCATAACATTTTAATAGAAGCATTTTCCCTCATTAACGGAAGGGGAAAAAAGGATGCAAAATTGGATAGAGTCTGACCTCAAATATGGAGGAAAAGAAAAAACAACTCTAAACTGCTGACAGAAGCAGTTCCCTCTAACGTAGCAGAACTGGGTATATTTTTTCTTTGCTTGCCTCTCATCCCCTGCTCCATTTTGCAACTTTTTCTAGGAGCATATATCACTTAAAATTTTTTTAAAAAAATATGTTTATTGATTTTAGAGAACGAGGAAGGCAGAGAGAGAGAGAGACATCGATGTGAGAGAGAAACATCAATTGGTTGCCTCCTGTACGCACCCCAGCCGAGGACTGAACCCACAACCTTTTGATATATGGGAGGATGCTCCAACCAACTGAGCCATACTGGCCAGGCTGAGCATATATCACTTTTGCAATAAAAAAGTACTTAACTAACATGATATTTTAAATGCCCCGAATTATATGAAAATACCACACAAGGTTTTCAGAGGTTTAAGAAGCCAGGATTTTTTGTGTGGTGGTAAAAAACAGCAATTGGCCCCCAACTGCAGTTTCCTGCCTCTCATCCAACCTGCCATAATACCACAGCACCTGCATCTGTCAAAATGCCATCAATTCTTGATCACTGGGAAACATGCGGCTGATCTGTCTTGGGTTGGGTTTTGTTTTTCGCTGCTCATTAGAACCTCCACTCTGGGGCATGCAGAGCCAAGCTTGAGTCTTTCGATGCTCGGCTTTTCTAACAGTTTTGGTGACAAGTCTGGCAAGGGAGAAGTTTGAAGTTTCTGGATAAAGGGATTTGAGGATTATTTGTGTCTTCCAAATCATCTCTACACAGTCCTGAGTCTCTAGGACTCTGGGGAGTCCCAGGGGCTGCATCCAAGGATCTGCACACAAGCTACATGGGGGAGTCTTGGGAATTACTAGGCTTTTCTAGAAAGCCTTCGAGGGGCCAAGTCAGCTCACATTACCCCTGGTAACCTCCTACAGGAAGCTGAGGGGTAATTCCCAAGAGGTTATCATGGCAGTGAGGTATTCCCACAGTCCAATGGTCTGTCTTTTCAAGCTGTAATTCTTCTCTGAGCCTCTAGTACCCTGGACCCACCCCAGGGCCATTGGTCGCCCACCACAGACACCAATATCAACATGCTTCCCAACCCCCGCAGAGAACCCTCAGAGAGCTGTTGCCCTTGCCAGAGATTACAATGTCATGACGGACTGTAGGGTAGGCTCTGAAGTCGCTCCAGGTTAGTATCCCTGCTCTGCCACTGTGTGAGACCTTGCGCAAATCACCCAGCTTCTCTGGGCTTCAGTTCTCTCATCTGTAAAATGGGAACAGTGTATCTACTTCACAGAGTTCTGGAGAGGACTGAATGAGCTAGAACATGCAGAGTGACTGCCATATAGGAAGCACTGTAATAACTGTTAGCAGTCACAAAATAAACAGAAAATCAACCTGCCTTGTTACTCAAACAAGGCCACAGATGTAGCTTTCGAAGGGGTACCCCTTCCAGCTGCTGAGCAAAGTGAGGCTTCAGTCGGCTGCCTCTTCCTGAACAGCTTGAGGCTGCAGCTTGGCTCGACCCCTCTGGTGCCACAACATCTCTAAAAACTGGCCAGCTGCACGTGAACTGGTGGGGTGAAAGTACGAGGGGCCCAGCAGGCCTTCCCCTGGGGAGCTATTTATAGCCAAGCGTTCCTTCACCTTCAATTTCCCATGTACCAGTTTGGTTGGCTCAGCATCTGGGAAACAGTATTCTTGTCAAAACACTCATCAGAAATATCCCAAACCTGAAGAGATAATTGGTGAGGAGGCCTGGTTTGGACTGATGGGAACTTCTTCTGCCAGGTTAACAGGTCCAATCAGCCTGACCGGGTTGGTGTAGCTACAGATGTCACTGCATGGCACCGAGCAACTTGTGTAGAATGACTGATGGGTGTTTACCTTTCCCAGGGAAATTAAGCTAACACAACAGGAAAGATGATCAATGTATATTTTAAAAGAATGTGTATACAAACAAACTCCCTCCCATATGTTACTGAGTTTCCTCCAAAGAAAACAGATTAAATCAAATGCCTACCAGGCACTCGGTACTGCGTTAGGCTGAGGGAATTCATGGCCCCCTTCTCAGGACGCTTACAATGGAGTTGAGAAGGCCAGACAAACACAAGAAAAAAGGTTAGGCATGAAAGCAAGTCATTTGTAATGAGCCAAAAAACAAAAAACAAAAAAAAGAAAAAAAAGAAAGAAAGGAAAGAAATGATACAGATGATGAGTATTTCAGGAGATGAGGGAAAAACATGGTTGCTACAGGCTGAGGAGTCCTCAGAGGTGAGGTGGAGTTTAAGCTAAGCCAGAGCACAGAGACACAGCATTCAGTAAAGCAGAGAAAAAAGAGAAAGCAATCCAGGAAGAGGGTAGAGTGCGAGTAAAGGTGTAGGAACAGGACTACACAATGCATGTTTGGAATAGAGCAAGTGAAGGTTTGGTTTGGCTAGAATGGGGACAAGAGCACAGAAGACAGAACTGGAGACTGTCAGAAGAGAAAGGAGTTTTCCAGGCTGTCTAGCACAATCTCATTTTACAGCTGAGGAAATGGGGGCTCAGAGAAGTTAGGCAATTTACCGAAAATCACACAGCTAGTTATCAGTGGGGGATCAGTTGGGAAAACGAATCTGCTGATGTTCAATTTAGAATCTGAGCTGACAGTAAGTTGACTGGCTAGAGCTAGGCACAGGAAGATCACCCTAGGGTGACAGAAGTAGCGCAGCTGGTAACCACGGGTGCTGGGGGAGGCCAGGGGAGGTGTTCGATAAATGTTTGCTGATGGCATTGAGAAGATAACTGCTCCACAATCTCAGGCAAGTTGTTCGGTACTTCTGATTTCATTTTCTCCTCCTTCCCACGGCCCCTCCCCTAAGTGAATAAAATATCTCAACTTGACCAGCGGTACATCCCCTCAGTGGGAAAATATAGTCCTCAGAGATCAAAGTCAAGGGGAGTCTCAAAGGATTTCAGGTCTCTAGCCTCTCTGTCGTGTGTGTGGGTACAAAGGGCAAAACACAGCCTCTCTGTTGGTGGCAAGTGGGCTAGACTCAAGGAGTGCCTGCTCTTTGCTTTGTTTTGTTTTGTTTGTGTGTGTGTGTGTGTGTGTGTGTGTGTTTTGTCTGCTCAAGACCTATAACCTCTCATTTCTTTGAAGTTGTGGGAAATCAGGTGCTTTGTACATTATCATTATAAACAAGACAGAACTGAGACGTTAAATGTGTCAGGGACGCAGTAGGGGCCAGACCCCCATATACCTCGCCCAGGCAACACATGAGTAAGGAAAGGGAAGTATCTTGGCAGGAACCAGGAAAGGAAGAGGCTGGTGCTTTTTGCATAGCTAGGGAGACTATTACATATAGATTTCTAGAAATTTCTTTCAAGCCATTTCTGGGGGCGGGGGGCACGGAGGAGTTCATAAGACAGTTGGTGTGGTGTTGTGCATAACCCAGAAGCAATAAAAAGTAATTAAAAAGCACAAAATTGGATCACTATTAAAATCAGCATTGAAGGAGGCACAAAAAAACCAACCTTAAGTAACTGGCCATCTCCAGTCCCCAGGAATAAAACAGTTCTGTTCATTAACACGGTACCATACACAGCTGTCAGGTCAGAATGGATCAAGGTAGACGATGCGATGGGTTGGACTTTTTCAGGCTGCTGGTCTTCTTCCTGAATATGGACACCAATGCGCAAAATAAAAAAAGATAATTTTTAACCGTGGTAATTCTCATGATGATTCAATATCACTTATGCCCACCTGGGAAGGCTCCTACTAGAGCCCCAGATATATTTTCTTAGACAAGATCCCCAGGAACCACCTTTCATCCTTTTTATCTGAAAAATCACCATGCTTGCCCAGCCCATGGAAGACCATTTGTTTACTCTGTATTGACATGTATCGATGGCCAGCAGTGAGCTGGCCATCCACTTAACACTCCCCCAGCCGACACAGGGGACCGAGGTGCACTTTATCGCCAAGAGAGCCCACTGCTGAATTGGGAGGGAGGCAACCTCACACTTACTTGGCTGTTTGCAGGATCCTGCTGCAATTTGTTTTAGCTAGGGATTGGCTTCTGCGAGGTTAAACAAGCCATTTCCCAAGATGTGAGACGACCATCCCATTGGGTGTGATGGCAGAAAGGGCGATTCTGGATTTACAAGGAGGGTGCAATGTGAAGCCCCAAGCCAGGGTAATTAATTCAGAGGGTCAAGGGGGAAAGGTGCAGTCATGGGTACTGGAAAAGGCAGAGCCACAGAACTAAAGAGGAACTGAGCACAAGGGCTGGACCCGGTGCTGATGCTCTTGAAGAGGAAATGAAAAGAGTAACTCCCACCCCGAAGGCATTTAAATAGTGTGAGGCTGTGCGCACATATAATCACATGCTCGCTCCTGGTCATGAAACAAAGCCCCTTTTAAACCCAGAGCACACAGAGTGTTGACCGACATGTCTTTTGCCTTCTTGTTTAAAGGCATGAAGTATTTTATGCTGCTTCCGGCCTTCACCCGCAGAGAACGGTGTTTGTTGCACAAATCTCTGGAAGATAGGGAGCTAGAAAGAGTCGTTGCTGTCTGTAGCCACTGAACACAGTGTGATAGCACACTTTATCTGCCAGAGCTCAGTTCCCAACCGCACTGAGGTTTTCAAAGGCACATTTAAGTTTTAGCCAATGAGAGTGCCAGCAAACTTAAGTGTCACTGCAACTCCCAAAATCACCCCATTTTGGGAGGGAGGAGGGGAGCGGGGGCGGGGGGGGAGGCTAAGACTTATTAACTTCATTATATCATTGCCAACAGTGTTTATGTCTTTCAATTTATGTCATATTAAATATTAATTATTTTTAAACCCACCAAGTTTCATTAACATCTACACTGAATGGATCCATGGACTAATTGATTTCTGAAGCCTTTAAAAGTGCCATCTATATTTCTTTGTTGAAGTTGCGCTGAGAGGAAGAGATAAGCTAAGCAAGGATTTCCTCCAATGCCATGATCGCTTTTCAAGGAAAAGATGTCATAACCTAGGGAGAAAGTGTCTTATTTGCATAAAATATCCTACAGTAAACTCAGTTTAAGGAGATGCTTTGAAAGCCCATTCGAAGCTTTTTTTTTTTCCTGTTAAAAGATACTTTTCATGCAGTTCAAGAAGATGAGGTCCCATTCCATTACAACAGAAGTTAAAAAAAAAAAAGTCTACAAATGAGGACAATAGATCACCATTTAGATGACTTGTGACTATGTGCAGAAAAAGAAAAATTGGATGAACTTTAGATACACACACACACACACACACACGACATCTTGCTTTAAAATAAAACCAGAATTGTTCAAACTTAACATCGGCCACCTATACCTATTACTTTTATTAAATATTTGAGCGACATAGAGAGGATAACTCAGAGAACAGGGCGTCATCTCCCGCTGGGCACCGGGCACATTCTAATACAGCTCCCTTTGGCTGGGGAACTCCAATCTCCTTCATCTCTTGACACAGAATGACAAACGGCTGTGGACTATGGATTAACCATCCACAAGGACCAAATGGGACAGTGTACTCCCATGTCTGGTATGCAGGGGTGCTTAATACCTGTAGCTATTCTAATTAGCCAAGAACCATGACCTCCCAAGTGGCTTTTGCTGAGGTGGGGTGAGATATTCTGTCTGGGAAAGATTGGCTCCAAAAAAGAGGCAGCTCAAGGCCGAGAGGGAACAAGATGAAAATTGCTTCCAAATTTTCGCCTCAGCCTTTCTAGTGTCTTTCTCTGACTTCCGACTGTTCCTCAATAGTTGCAGTTTTCAAAATGAAGTGCTACGTCAATAGCATAGTACAGCCATTAAAATCAATGGTAGCAACCTGGAGAGCTGGTCGCACAGGACAAAATGCCTGGGACTGGGGTCAGAGAGGCTAGGTTTGCACTGGAGCCTGAATCTCCTCACTGGGGGATTGGGGCGATTTATTTAACCCTGTGGAAGGCAGGCTTTCTCAGCTGCGAGTAATGCTAATCGAGCTTGATTAGTAGTAAGGTGGCTATGAGGAAGAGATAGTAATCACAGTAGTAACCGTGATATGTTGGTAAGTTTCAGCTGGTATTATTATTATCAGTAACACACACTTGCTATGTCCTACCTGGAGAATTTTACCCTCTGACCTAATAGGAGCAGTACGGGGCAGTGAGCCAGGCCTCCTGGGTTTGAATCCTGGCTCTGTCGTTTTCTATCTAGTTCCAAAATTTGGGTCACATTATTTAACCTCTCTGTGACTCAGTTCCCTCCCCTACGGAACCAAATGGCAACGGCATTTATGCCCTACGCTTGCTACGAGTGCTGAATGAGTTAGCACACCAGCCTCAGTAAAGCTCAGAACAGTGTGTGGCCCACAATAATACACAATCTATGTTTGCTAACACTACCTTATTTAAAAACACGAAGACTTCCTGCCACTCCCATGGCAGAATTCCCACCTTCCTCTTCGCCACAAGAACCGTAATTCTGTTCAGGCAGCAATAAACCGAAGCCTGGGCAAACCGTGATTGGGCCAAGCCAAGTGGTAAGCCCACACCCATGGCCAGATACTTGCTTTCCTGCCCCTCGGAATAGGGGTGGCCATGTGGTCCAGGTCTGGCCAGTGAGTTACAAGAAGTCCACTTGAGGGGTTTTCCTGGGAATAAGTTTCCTCCTTGATAAGAGGAAGTTCTTAAGGTGAGCCCACTGGCCGTCTTTCCTCCCCTCCTCCCTTTGAAATCGGTTGTGTGGGGCCCACATGGGCAGTGGTGGCAGCTGCTTTATTTCCATGACAGGCAAGCTAGGAGATAAAAATCGACACACTAAGACTGGTGCAGGGAAACGATGAAAGGCCCTAGGCGCTTGAGGACGAGGCTGAGCAGGCTTCCAAACTTTGAACCTTTTACTAAGTTAACAATCGCTGTCATGGTTTAAGTTGCCCTTGATGAGGTTTTCTGTTACCTGCAGCCAAAAGCCAGTCACAGGGTAAGAAATGAGAGTCACGGTTTGTTGGACCTGGCACTGTGCTCTAGCTCCTCCTCTGCTGTGAGGGACCAGGAGCCCGGTAAGTGCCTGCCCCTCTCACCCTCGAGGACCGAGTCAGGATTGCCTAGCCAATTACAATAGCGAGCCTGGAAGAAAATGGGAAAGAGCGGGCTGGGCCCTCCCGTCAACCCTAAGGGCAACTGCGGCTGAATGGAAATGGATTCTTTTGTGCTGGAAACACACAGAAATGGACAGGTCCCCATGAATGGGAAAAGGAGGCCTCTGAATGGCTTTCTTATGCTCATTTCAGCAAATGAAAACAAAAGAAAGGCAGGCCCCAGAGAAACCTCCTCACACAAGTGCAGCTAATACCTAGGGAGCCAAGCAGAAAAAAGGAGAAATAGTGTAGTCGGCCCCCTGTGTCTAGTGATTATTCTTACTTTTTTCTTTTTTTCACCTATTTTGTATCTTGCCCTTCTCTCCCCTCGGAGCATAACCACTAACGTTGCTCTCAGCCTATTCTGTCTAGTTTATTACGTGCAACTTATTTCTGGATATCAGCCTCTGCTTGTTCGTCTGTGTGTAACAAGGTTAATGCCTTGTAATGATGCTTTTGCTAGTTCTGCCTTTCATGACAAAATCCAATCTTGATTTAACTCTACACCTTGTCTCCCCTTTGGGCTTTCTGGGTTCCCTCAGAGTTGTCATTCTGCTTCTCCTGCCTGCCATGTCGAACCAGAGCGACACGCCTACACTTCAGCCTGCTCTGGGAGGGAAACTTTTTTCAGCGTGCAGAGAAAGCTACCTTGTCTCGAACACTGCTTGGGTTGAAAAAGATAGGGCCTTGGGCCTGATATACCACAGTGGAGTTGAGGCTGCTGAGAAGGCGTGAGTGCTATGTGTGTGGGGGGGTCTGTGTGCATGGTTGCATGGATGTGTATGCACGTGTGTGTGTGAGTATACAGATGGTAGTGAGCATATCATGAGGGAAACAGCTTGACCTCCATGCCATCTTTCTTTGACAATAACCACCCTCAGTGTGCACAACTCCAGGCAGCGCCAGTCAGGTATTCCAGGGTGTGAAGGGTGCCCTCTGGAGTTGAGGAACACCAAGACCCAGCCCCTACCATGTGAAAGCTGGCCTGACCCATCAAGGCCCATTCAGGGTGTTCACAGCCATGCTACAGCTGTGTGTGGAAACAGCTGGAGGAAATGTGCCCCAAAATGGGGACTCAAGTACTAGGAACCCACCAAGAGTCAAGTCTTTTACCCCAAGATGCTAAAATGACTCTCTTATTTTGCTTTTTCTTTATGGGGCCAGGGCAAATACCGAGTGCCTACGAACTTCTTACACATTGATAAAATTCCTCTTGGGCAGCTAGTTTTGGATTCTGCTACCATTTGCCATACATATACTTACTTTGAAACAGTTTCTTCATCACTTCCTAAATTACTAACCCAGGGGCTCACTTGCAGGTTGAAAGCCTGGCCAGGAGCCCTACAACCAAGCTCTGGCCCTGCTCTGGCCCTTATAGGCTACTTGATTTTGGTAAGTTAGGTCCCGGCACCTCAATGACGAAATCTGTAAAACGGACACAATAATACACATGCCCTGTCTCTCGGCATTTTTGGGAGGCCTCAACGAAATCACATGTGAAAATAATTAGAAAAGAATCTTTACTAAGCTAGAGAGATAGAAAGAACAATTATTCACCCAACTGAGAGCGTGATTTCATTAGCCATTAAGGTCCTATCGCTTTTTTCTTTTCTTCTAGCGTGTACAGTGTTGATCAGGCTCTAAGTTGGTGGCATCTTTCTGATCACCTGAAAGAAGAATTTCCTTTGGGGACTCAAATGATGAGAAGGAACTGTTTAAAGTGTTTGCCCGCAGAAGTTTGCGGACATAGCAGGCATCTCTACACCAGGCACGCACCTGGTGGCAGGTAGTGCGGCCATAGGGAATGTGCAGAGTGGAAAGCTTGTGTTTCACATGCTCTCACTTGCTCTTCCACCTTCTCTCCTCCTTCCAGTGGGCTCAGCGTCCTCAGTGTCCTCCAGCAGCCAAGCCCTACCTACCACCAACCCCTCCTCCCCAAGATTTATCCTTCCTTTTTTCTGCTTTATGTACCATCTCCAGTCTAAATCTCCATCCCCTTCCTGTACTTATTTTCGGTCAATTACTTATGAAAGGATACCTGACTGAAATAATTTTTAAAAAGAGATATGAATGGCTGATAGTGTAAAAAATGCATTTTCCTAGACTTTTAGAGTCAAAAGAGACTCAGTCCACCAATGTTTTTTGGGAAGAGGCTACTGGCATGCTAGATGGGACATTTCTTTGCTATGGGGGCTGTCCTGGGGGACACAGGACTTTCAGTATCTCTGACCCCTGTCCACAAAATACCAGGGGTGCCCCCAACCATGCTGACTACTGAAACAGTGCTATCTCCCATATTTCTAAATACCCTCTAAGTAAACGGCATCATTTCCTTAGAGAATGAATGGTGTCTATCACAAGGTTTCAGAGTTGCTGAAAATGGTTATCCAGAAATCTCCTTCCTCAACTCTGTTCCTCTCTGGTCTTCCTAACATGGTAAACAGCGCCATCAATCACCACCAGCTCCCCTCTGTCCCTCGGTCCCCACATCCAATACAGGAAACATCTCAGCTGAATGTCCCAACGATCTCAAGTATATCTCCAATCCCAGTCCCCATCATCTCACTCCCGATCTCCTTCAAGAGCCTTCTGGACTCTGTCTTTCATCCTAAAATCTATTCCCTATCCAGTAGCCAGAATAATCCTTTAAAATATAAAACCCATCATGTTACTCACTTGCCTGAAATTCTTCAGTGGCTTCCTATTACACTTAGAATGAAATCCAAATGTCTCCCCGGCCCCTGGTCTTACATGAGCTAGTCCCTGTCAACTTCTTCAAACGCGCTCCTTGTTGCTCTCCTCCCCCCTGCTTCAAGTCCCACGGTGGCTTCCTTTCGGGCTCTTCACCATGCTATGATCTTTCTGCCTCAGAGCCTTTGCACATGCTACTGCTCTTAGATCTCCTCTCCCCTTCTTTATTCCATTGCGGGCCTTTTCAATCTTTCAGGTTTCAAGTTCAATGTCACCTCCTCTTGGACACATGACATGATCTTCCCATCCCTACCCCAGTTGTGATTCCGAATCACACCACTCCATCTGTTTCCTTCAAAATACTTATTATACTTATTGCTTTTAGATTTTTATTTATTGGCTGTTTCTCAGTAGACTCTAAGCTCTACAGTAGTTGATCTTAATCTACATTTTAAATGCAGCACATACCTCAGCATCTGGCATGTAGTATGTTGTCAGTAAACATTTAATGAATGAATGAATTAATGCACAAATCAATGATTGAGGTCAATATCACATCAGGCAATGCTGGCACATTGCTGAGTAGGTCTAAACATTACGAAGTTCTCCCACTGAGTCAAAATTTGTCCCGTGTAAATTCTGGGGCATAATTCTACCTTGGGGGGGGGGCAATACTAAACTACCCCACACCTCCTACTACCATGCCTCTTGGTCTTTTCTAAATTTCACACCCATAGTTCATTGGCAGCTTGTAAGAGACAGTTTCTGGGGCTTTTGCCATCCCAGCCATTGAGGGTCTGCAGATTCCGCGTACCTAAAATGTGGTTCTGAGAAGTAAACCAAGTACTTTAGGCTTTCTCTGACCAAAGAATAATAGGACCGTTCTCTCCCATGATCAGAGTAGCATAAATAATGAACATGCTTTGCATGGAGTTAACTCTTTAAAATAAAAATAGCATAATAGTAGCAAGAAAAATAAAAAGAACAAGAGACTTTGAGTAAAAAGTGTTGTGGGTTCAAGTTCAAGATCTATCACTTATGAGTTATTAGTCAGGACAGTCATTTAACTTTTTTGAAGTGTCTCCATCCACCCATCATTTATGGAGCACTTGCTCTTGGCCAGGCCTTGATCTGTAAAATGCAGATGGGCATAAGCCTCGTATTGTCAAAACAAGCCCATCAAATAAGTTTTGAAACAACATGCAACACTTTACATTTCATGCCATTGCTTCCTGAAACACTCGGTCACTGACATGAATGGCCGGGGGAGGCTCCACGGACATCCACGGCTCAGGAACCGAAATCGGAGAATCTATGACGTGGGACAAGGATAAAATATTTTAGCATTTCCTTTCATTATGAATGCAGGCCACTGTAGTATTAACTGAAACTGTGATTCTGCCACCAGAAGAAATGAAATATTTTCATATCATTTTATAGCTGTTCCAGATATCTCAAAATATTATTTACACTGTCCCTATTTTGAAATTATGGTAGTTATTGCTCCCAGATCTTGCTGTATAATGTATCAAGATATATTACTTGATCTCAAATGGAAAAAAATATTTTGACATATCTGTATATCAATATAATCGGTCCATTTTGCAATTCTCTGTTTTTATTTTATGCACTTAAAGCCACTCTGAGAAGGGATCTACAGTCTTCCCCAGAGGCCCACAGCACCAGGGTTCTGTGGGGTGACAGCCCCTGGTGTGGGGGGCATGGAGACCTGCCACACACAGGAGGCTGATGCTAAAACTACTGGCTCCCAGGCGACCCACCCCGTCCTCCTGCTTCAGAGAAGCCTGGGTCAGCACGTGGAACCCAACTGTAAAAATCAGTCACTGATGGAGAAGCAGGCCTCAGGAAAATGTCAATGAGCAATAATTTAGGGGACAGCTGGTACATTAGAGAATATGCTTCTCAGCGGTCTCTTCCTAGACCAGGTTGGGGGCATGGGGCAATGACCTGGCAACTGGCTTCAACTGTGAGGGAGTCACAGGGAGACTCCCTTCCCTCCAGGCTGCCTGGCCTTGTTCTGGCCATAAACACAGCTCCAGTGTCGTGGAAGCTCTCGCCTCACTGAGCTATCTATGATCACTCTCTTCTCCACCAGGTGAAGAGCAGCTTCCTTCTAGTTTGACACACATTTATTGAGGTCCCATTATGTGTTACACAGCCTTATGGATGCCCGGGAAACAAGGGTGAGACAGAACCGGCCCCTCCCCTCAGGCACGCCCACCCTAAACAGCGCCGTGCTGAGCGCAGCTCAGAGCCCGGCAGGCCACCAAGTGACAGAGTAGACCCCCAATTCCTGACTCATTGCCAACTGCCTGCTTAGGGACTCTTTCTGGGCATCTCAAAGGCACCTAAAACGTGATAAAAATTAAACTTGTCTTCTAGCTGGTCACCAATACCTCTCAATTTCTACATCTTAAAAAGCTATTTCATCAGTCCCTCCTCTCCGCCCTCACTGCTACCATCTCAGTTCAGCTCCTCTGCATCCCTGGATTACTGCATCCTTGGAACCCATCTGTTTCTTCCACATTTGTCTCTGCCACTCTGACCGGGGCCACATCGCTTCTTGCCTGGACTTCTTCAAGGGCCTCCTGAAGGCTTCTCGGCTTCCCCTGGGGCCAGTCTCTCATCCATTCCCCACATTGCAGCCATTATTTGGGAATTCCAATCCAATCATTTCACTTCTCTCCAAAGGCTCTTCTATACTTTGAGAAAAAAAATATAATCTCCTTCCAGCATCCGGCTGCTGCTTCCTTGGCAACCTCCTCCGCTAACACTCTCCCCTCCCGATCTCCCTGTACTCAACCACACTAACCTTTTGTTCTTCAAACTGGCCAAGCCATTCCCTCCTTTGAGCCCTTGAACTTGCTCTCCTGTCTGCTAGGAGCACTCACTTCCCAGCTCCGAAGACATCCATACCTCTCCGTTCTCATCTTCTTGGTGTCAACTCAACCTCCATAAAGGAAACTTTCCCCAACACCTGTTTAGACCCTTCATAGCCCCAATCTCAGCCTGTGCCTCAGTTTCCTCATCTATAAAATGGAAGCGACAATATTACCCACCTCATAAGGTTGTGGTAAGGATTAAATGGGTTAACATTGGTAAAGTGCTACACTTGGTACACAGTAAGTGCTAAGAGCTACCTATCACCTTCATGTAAAAATAACTTCTTTATTTATTTGCTACATGTTTGTTGTCTACTCTTTTTACCATTGAGAGAATTATTTTTGCACAGTTCTTGGCACATGATAGGAATTCAAGAAATCATTTGTTTGAAACAATGGCTGCACTTCCATTCAGTTGCTTTGCCAGCAATCTTGCTGCATGCATTCTATCTTCTGAGTAATCTTCCTAGAATGCGACCAAACCATGTCTGCTTATGGCCCTGCCAGTGTCCTTCATCAGCCACAGGGATGATTCTACACCCTGCTCAGCACGGTTCTGACAGTTCCTTTGAGATGCCCCGGGACAGGCATGGGTGGGGCAGGGCAAAGGTGTTGGGTACTGGAAACCTCTCGACCCCTGCTTCACCCCATGTCCCAGCTGGGTGGCATTGGTCTCACCCAGAGCGGCAGGTCAATGATGAGTTACTAATCTTTTTCTCATATTGAGCTTCTGGTTCAGGTTTATTTGAAATGCCAGATTTGGAAAGCCTGAAAACAACTGACCACCAGGGTAAAACCCAACCACCTTGGCCTGTCTCATTAAGCCCTTCGCCATCTGGACCTGCACACTCATTTCTGGACACTCCCCAGCCGGGCGAGCTACCTGCGGTTCACAGGCTCATTCAACATCCATTTGTGCACAAGCTGTTCCCTGTCTCTAGAACGCCCTTCCTTGCCTTCTCCACTTGGCTCGAAGACACAGCTCGGCGTCACCCCTCTGGAGCCTCCCAGATCCTCCCAGGCTGAGTCTGAGAGGCTGCTCCCTGTTGGGGCTTCCGCAGAATTTTTTTTCTCACATCGTATGCATTGTAAAGGTCTGTTTCGCTCTCAGGCCGGAACAGGCGGGGCGGCAGAGTGCCACTTGTGAACCAAATCTGGCACACCTGTTTTTTTTCCGAATGGCCAACCACAAGGGAAAAATTTTATGTTTTTAAATTTTTGAAAAAAAATCAAAGGAAGAATATTTCACAAGTCAAAATTACGTTAAATTCCGATCTCAGTGTCTAAAGTTTTATTGGAACATCGCCCATGGTTGTTCCCACACTAGAGTGGCACAGTCATTGTGACAGAGGCTGGATGTGGCCTGCAAAGCCTAAAATACTGATGATCTGAGCTTTACAGAAAAAGTTCCCGACCTCTGCCTAAAAGCATTGGCCCGGCAGTGGGGCAAGGATTGTTGGGGTCAAATCCCTATCATAACTTCTCCAAGGAGAACGCTATGTGTAACTATTGAGTCAACAGTACTGATATAAAAATCAACTATAGAAACTGGGAAGCAAAAGTCACAATTTCTGACAGTATAAAAGTTTTAATAATATAAAACTATCAGTATAAAAACGATTTGGTTTTGAGACAGTATACAAATAAGCATTTTTATCAAGAGAGAAAATTAAACTTAAAAAAAAAACACCCAAAAAACTATAAGCACATTTTTTGATTAAAAAAAAAACAAACTTACCACTACTATGCCCCTGATCCCATAAACAGGTTAGACCCATGATGACTAGAAGCTACTCCCCAGCTGACTTTGGGGTTTCCCATAGCAAGCCTCAGTGTCCATCAGTTATGTGCCACCACGTATTCAGGGAAGGCACAGGTCGTAAAGAAGCTTGAAGGGAGGTAGAGAGGGCACCATGCTAGTGTGGTCAACATGGTGGTCACTGTGCAGCTCTTCCATCATTTCCTCCAAAGAGAATCTTCCCTCTGTACCTACTGGGGCATCACATGATTGACCCCCCTTCTCCTGATTGGACCAGGGGTCCGTATCTGCACCAAAGACAACAAATCGCTACTCTGACCAATCTGGTGTCAAGAGGTGAGTTGGACACAATTCTCTTTCCTGGCAAGTTGAATTAACTAGTACAGAAAGTTGTTGCCAGTGGGTAGCCAAAGTAGAAGGGTAAATTCTATGGAGAAGTACAGTGGAGATCAAGGTAGGCTGAGGTATGTTTGTTCAGGTGGAGGGGGTGAGGGGCAAACATTTAAAGAAGCAGAGGCCATTTGGCAGCAGGACTGAGGGAAGCAGCCATGCTAATCACATTGACAGTGAAACCTTGGAATGAGCATCCATCACTCACTGCTGCTAAGCTCCTTCAAGCTGCTTTGAGTCCAGAACCTTCTCCCAATTCCATCTCAAGGAGTCCCATCCTATTATTATTATTATTAATAATCAAAATGGCGATGATAGTAAATACATATACAGCATTTATATGGGTCAAGTAGTGTTCATTCTAGACATATTAACTCATTAATCCAGACAATAAGCCTATGAAACAAATAGGATGTCTATTTACAGTGAAGAAACCAAAGCACAGAAAGGTTAAATAATTTTCCCCAAGTCACATAACTGGTAAGTGGCAGCTCTGGTCCTTGGTGACCTGGCTCCAGAGTCTGTGCGTGTAACCACTACATGGTACTGCTTCCAGTCCTAGATTTCCATGTAATTCCATGGGTTCCTCCCCACTAAGTCCCCCACCCCTTTATCTGAGTTTGCTTAAGTAGATCTTTGTTCATGCAGCCAATTGTGTCTGACTAACATAGAATTTGGTATTAGAACGGATGCTGCAAAGACCCTCAGAGAGAATTTTAGTGTGTGGAACTTGTTCTGGTGTACAGCAGAGTGAAAGACTCTAGCAGTGTCCCCCATATCCTGGAATGTAATGCAAATAGACTGTTGTATGCAAGAATGAAGGAGCTAATTAAATTATGACCTGTAGGTTCTTGGGACTCAGACTATAAGATCAAAAATGGAAAGGCTTTAGAAGGTTTTCTAGGTATTTTCTTTGAGCAATTAGAAGAGAATAAGGACTATAAGGCAGTTGTGGACCCTGAAAAAAAAAAAGAAGATACATACTAAGAAAGGCTCTCAGTGGCTTAACTGGTCTCAAATTTTAAAAACAGAGCCTAACACTTCCACACAGGGGCCTCTAACACGAACTGCACGTCAGGGAGAAGCCGGCACTGAACTGCTGCCTTCACTGTGTTTCTGCCATCTGAGCCAGCCCTTATGAAGAAGTTCCTGGAGTCCTATATCTACCAATAGGACTGAGGCTCTCCCCATCCAATCAGAGCTGCACAGCTGTATCCTCATCAGTTTCTTCACTGACCCATCACGGTGGCTCCATTCTGACCAATCAGGACAGTGTCTTTTAGACCAACTGAACTGGGAGGATTTGGAGTCCCTATTTGCATAAGGACAGACCAAGGAGGAACAAGAGGTGGGAACTTCTATGTATCATATTTTGCCATGTATAATGCACACTTTTTGCCCAACGTGTTGAGGGCAAAATAAGGATGTGCTATACATGGGTAAAGTGAAAACATACCATGGGTATTATTAAATGGGTATAATAATCCTGTGTATAATGTGTACACAACGAGGGTGTGCATTATACACAGCAAAGTACTGTAAGTCCGCGCGCACGTGGCTCTGGGAGTGCACTTTCCCCTTCCACCAAAGACTGAAGACTATGTTTCCATGGCCGGAGCTGTACTACCAAAGATGTCTCACTGGAGCAGAGCTGTCTAGCCACAGAGGGACCTCGCCCCAAGGACTCCTAACAGCCTTGCTGTTTTTACAGCTGTGCTGTATCACAATTGAGCTGTCTGCACTGAGTAAAGTTTCCTTCTTCACCACTGCCCAAATTGGTAATTCCTGTTGGTATTGAATTGACACCAACAGCCATCAGCTGACACAGTGAAATCAGTTGGTTACTTTTATGGCCTTAGGTAAAACTGCAGTAGTAAAAAAGGACAAGTTTTTATCCCAGATGCCTTAGCTGGAATACAAGGAAAATTGTGTTACCTTACAGCAGTTGTTCTAAAACCCGAGGGTAAGTTAGAACCGCCTGGAGGGCTTGTTAAAACACAGGTGGACAGCCCACACTCAGGGTTTCTGATTTAGTAAGTCTGATGTAAGGCCCAGGAGTTTGCATTTCTAGCAAGTTCCCAGGTGATGCTAATGCTGACAGTCCCGAGACTGCACTCTCAGGACCACTGCCCTACATCATAAAGCCCCTTCCTCTTGTCGCTGAAAGGCATGATCATGCACAGAATTAAATTTTACCACAGACGTTCCAACCATGCTGGGTTTCTACAGTCAAAGTTAACCCTCAGATTGGCAAGACCAGAAGCCTGGCTATCCCAATGAATGGGGATTTCTGGGAAGAGCCAGAGGAGTGGAGTATGCCAGAAAGCCTGGAACTGGGAAAAAGAGGCCTGACGCATCAGACATTAAGAAAACACAATGATTAGGGAGAATGAGGTGGCCAGACTCAGGAAAGTGTTGCTGCAAAGTACAGAAATCACTTCCAACATGATCCTCCAAGACCGTTCGTTCATTAATTCAGCAAATATTTCTCCAGCTGCAACTGCATACCAGGTACTACTTTCTAGGTACACTGGGGGTTACATTTTAATTGTGGTTGCTAATAAAGAAAAGAGTACCTGTAATCCAGACTTAGGCTGAGGATCTCTGGATTTAGTTTATGAACTAGGTTGTGTCCAGGAACAAAAACTGCAAGCAGTCCCTTGAAGTTCTATAGGTCTCTTTCAGGTCCTTTATGGGTTGGCTAAAAACGTCCCTTACGTTTTTTCCAAACGATGGCTCTAGAAGTGCTTAGCTGTCTTTGACTTCGTTTGAAACAATTTTGATACATAGTATCGTGACAGCTGTCATATCAGCGTGCATTTTTTTAAAAATCAAAATTGGTGACTTTTTCTGTACCCATGTTAATATTGAAGATGGAAGAAGGTACACCATATTTTTGGTATGTTATGCTTTATTATTTCAAGAAAGATAAAAACGCAACTGAAACTCAAAAAAAAAAAAAAAAAGACTTGTGCAGTGTATGGAGAAGGTACTGTGACTGATCCAATGTGTCAAATGTGGTTTGCGAAGTTTCTTGGTGCTGTTGAAGTTTTGGCCAAATAATTCTTTGCTGTGGGGCTGTCTTATGCATTGGAAGATGTTGAGCAGCACCCCTGGCCTCTGCCCACTAGAAGCCAGTAGTGGGAAATATCCAAATCAATAAAGTTACTGGTGAAAATGAAAAAAATGTGTCTTTTTTATGGAAAAAATGTAACAGACTTTTTGGCCAACCCAATATAAACCTGAATGGAAAGGATGCCAAAACTATCTAGAAGTTGGCAGCTTAGGAACTGTAGTACTCCCAGAGTGTGAACTTCAGATGGTCAAATACGTAGAGCTAGAAACTCAGTTCCCAGTCAAGGATTCTCTCTTCTATCTTATGTCCACAAACAGCTGATCTTATCCACACCGGAGAGAACTGACACCAGAACCCAGTATCTGTGGTGCTGGACTGTCCATGATGGTGGTGAAGAGCTCAGAGCCTCCATCCAGACCACCCAGATTCTAAAACCTCTGCCATTTACCAGCTGTGGAACTTATTAAACCTCTCTAGCCCTCACTTTCTCATCTACACAATCATAATAACTACAGTCTTTGCCCTCATTGGATGACTGTGAGAATCACACAAAAATTAGGCATGCAAAGTGCTTAACACAAAGCCTGGCTATGACAGCGATCCAATAGAGAGTAGCTAGGATAGCTTTTTCCCTCTATGTAGGTTTTGGGCTTTTTAAATCCACCTTTGCATATCAGATATATATATATATTTATATATTTATTTATTTATTTATTTATTTATATATGAGGGTAAAAGTCACCATCTAGTCTGTAGATTACAAAGTGACTAGACAGGATCATAACAAACTAAAGCAGGAATAAATATGACAGGAAGACTGTGGATTTTGAGGTCCAGAAGGCTGCACCACCAACTGACCCTGGGACGTCATTTCTGCACGCAATGGCTAGAAGTGTCTTAGGTTACTGTCTGTCAGACAGCATGTGAGCATTCTGTGGTTGTCTCTATGACAGTTAAATTATGTCAGCTTATATGGAATTATGTGAGTGTGGAAGAAGGGGTTATGTCTCCCCACAAGGGGTAGAATGAACTAGAAGAGCCAATCCTATTGGCCAACAGGATAAGAAAACATACCACTCTCAGTATCTACAGATGGGGTAGCCACCATGTTTAAACCACAAGCAACCTCAGGACCCAACTGTGGCGGCCAAACAAATCTGGAACAATCCAGCTTCAAAACTCAGGTACAAACACTTTCTACAAATGCATTGGTGTGCCAGCAGTAGCTGGAGTTCAGAGAGGGAGGAAGTTAAATTAATTAACTTGTACATAATTTAAATCATTCATTTTTAAATATTAGTGTAAACAAACAGATACATTATGAAATAGAATGAAAAAAAATCACATGAACTTTTAAAACACATTTCCAGGAGCACTCTACAACTTTAACCCCATATTTTAAGGGCAGCTGGCTGCTGCCTTTTCAATGAGGGACTTTCAAGGGAAGGTTTGAGAAGCACGAGAGTGGTGGGAAAAAATGCACAAGTATCCATTGCAAGACCTGAGTTTAAGCTGGAGGGCTTTGACACCTGCTGTTCTCTTCTTTTGAGTTTCCTCATCAGGTAAATGGGGCTGCTCCTCACAGACTCAGCCTTAGACTTAATGAGGAGCTCAAAAGAAATAATCCATGGCAAAGTGCTGTGCACATATTTCTTAGGATTATTAGATGATGATGATGATTATAGGACTGTTATTATTTATTAAGTTCTACAGAAATGGGCTGCCTTGGCATGCTCACAGGCTGAAGCTAACCTGCTAGAGGTGTGAAAGGGGGCTCAAAGTTGGAGGCAAGGCTGAAAAAGTAACGGCCCAGTGTGTAAAAGGCTGAGTAGTACACAATCATTGCACAAGCATTTCGCAAATGAATCCTCGCAGGAGAAGCCAAAGGGGAAGACAACCAACCACACGTGGTAAGAAGAGAACCAAGAAACAAGAAAACACAACCCAGTCACTCCAGTCACTTTGCTATCCATGGTTGATAAAAGATGGAAAATCAGAACAAGCCATCTAGTAGGAGAGGGAGAAGGTGAGCAAATCCAGCCACTTGTGCCTCACTGCCTGTGGCTTGCTGTTCAAATGACTGTCTGTTCTGAAGGAACCACTATTGAAATCTATTGAGGCTCCCTCTAGAGTGTTTCAAGTCCGTCTCCTGTTTCAGGCACCTATAATTCAGCATGCCTTTTCCAAAACACATTCAAACCTGAAAACGCAGAACAAATGCCATTCAAATGGCATCATTGTTCTGAGTGACAAGCGGAGGCACACGGATCCCATGACCCCATTAAATGGGGTTGCAACTTGCCATTGTCCTTTCATCGACAAAATCAGTGGCATCCACCACAGAGCGTTGCTTACACTAGCAGGTATCAAACAAATGTTTGTTGAATGAAGTATCTTATCTGCTAATTTACTAGGCTAGAAAATTGTCAGCTTTTTCATCAAAACTACCACCTTTTTTTTTCCCACTCAAACCCCTCTTGAAATTCAATTCTATTAAGGCTTTTTAGTGTATACTAGCAGCAAGAAATTTACTTCAATGAGGGAAGAAAAAAAAAAAGCAAAACTCCAAGCTCCCACCTGTGCAGCCATGACATGCTATTGTTTGAACCAGAGTATATTATTTAACTTGGATGACAAGCTCAGAGGGTAGAGACCCTGTCTTTCAGAACACATAGCTCTGAGCACACTGGGAGGTCTCAATAAATAACAGCAGCAAGAGATGCTGTGGGGGGACCTCTTTTAATTATTTTTTCCAATTCCAGATTTTTAGGCAGCATGCGTTTATCCCTTGCTTGATTTCCAAGGGGCAGCTCTCTCCCAGGAGCTCCCCTGAAGATGATAAACAGCTCTCCGACTGCCCCATCCCCGCCTCATCCCAGCACAAGTAGGAACACCTCATCGAGCCAAAATGTGGGTTCTGAGTGCATTCAGGAGGCATGCTGGGTTTGGAAGGGAACTAAGTCCTCCAGGACCCAATGGGTAGAGAGAGGCAGTCAAGAGAAATGTTTTGGCTCCACACATCTACACAGCTGTCAGATGGCAAAGCTTGGACTTCCCGTTACAACCCGCTGGGGGCCTCTGAGCTGTCTTGTCATTAACCCCAGAGACCAAGTATGCCTAAAGCTAAACACAAAGTAATATTTGGGGGTGTTTTCAAGTCTTTCAACAGAGGAGTAGAAGGCAATAATTTTTGCCCAACTTGAACTTTTAGATTATAAAGATCTAATAAAGACAGATCTTAAATATTAAATTATATGTGTAGAGCAAGATGAAGTCCTTTATGGTACATTATGTGTCACTTATGCTTTAAAAAAATTATGCCAGTAACTAAATGAAGGCAATTATGTATGTGTCTCAGCACACAACTGATAGGCAAGGAGAGAGAAGCAAATGACCATTCTAAGGAACCTTGCAAAGGACCTCAGGGTTTTTTTCTCCCTGATAATAGGGCTAATATTTGATAAGATGGGTTTTGCAGAGAAAGGGGTGGGTGGGGGTGGGAGTGTCTTTTATACACATATTAATATACCACAGAGCCAATGCCCCCTTGTATGCTTACCCAACAATTGTACCAACACATTTTCCAAGTGGAGACTTCTCCCCTGCCTCTCTGACACATTTTATACCAAAACAATGGCAACACCTGTAGCCATTAATTTCTGCTCTTTGATTTCTGTCCAGTTATAAAGGAGGCTCTCAGCAGGCTCCCCTCTCAGGAGCCATATGTGGAGTTGATGTGCCAGCAGCCTTGGAAGGAAAACAGCCTCTGAGAAGTGCACAATGGCTCCATAATCCCCATCAACTGGACCCTCTTGAACCGCTGCTTTATTTTCCAGTGAAAGAAATGCCAATTTCAAGAGTCTCGCTGTGGCTGCCCTGGGAACCCAAGGGAAGCCTGTGCTGTCTTGCCCGGTTGGGTACAACAGAAGGGTGGTGCCTCTGAGCCCCGCGATTTAGTCGGGCAACCTGGAGCCCAGAAACTGCCTGTAGCACCCCACACTTTCTCTTGCTCTCCCTTCCAGGGTGAGGCTTTTACCCACAAAGCCTCCTCTGCTTTCCCAGTCTCTCCCTCCACCTGGAGGCCACAACACATCCTCAACAGAACCACTGCCCCGCCCCCCTGCTCTGTGTCGCGCCCAGGGTTCTGTTCCGCCAAACAGGAGCCTCTTTTCCAGGCTGGCTCTGCCCCGCGTTCATCAGGCTACCAACTCTTCAGACCATACCACATGTTGTTATCGTGGTGGGGGACACAAAGCCTGGGGTGTGGCAGCAAGTCCTTTAGGTTCAGTGGGTTCTCTGCTAAGGGCACTATGTTTGGTAACCATGTTGAGGAAAGGGGTCAAAGCCACAGGCCTGCTAAAATCACACACCTAGGTTGGCTATTAGGGAAGGGACGGGTGGGGCTGCGGCGGGGGGGGGGGGGGGGGACGGCTCAGCCCCAAACAGAGAATGATGGCACTGGGTTGCAGTCACTAGAGTTTTGAGCCTAACTCCTACACTCTCCACCTCCCTTTTTACACTGCCTTTGGGGACCTCTGGTCCTGCTTTAGAGTCTCTTAGGTCTCATAGACCGTGTTGGAACGGCCGTCGGGCGGCCACCGCGCTGTAAATCCCGGACCTGGTAATGCTGACCGGGTCTCCCTTTCTCTCTGCCTCGGAGGCGGCACCCCAGTGGGAGCGCTCCCGGCAGCGTCGGTGGGGGCAGGACTTACGCAGTTTTGCTCGTTGGGCTCGAAGTCCCACTTGCAGCTCTTGGCGCGCACCTGGATCTCACTCATCCTGAAGAGGCAGAGTGCCGTTGTGGCGGGAGAGCGCTTCTGCTGGCCCTCCCCGGTGGCCGCGCTGAACACGCCCGCCCAGATGTCCAGGGCCTCCACCAGGCTGGAGGAGAGGAGCAGGCGGCGGCCGTGGGGGTGCCCGTGGCCGCAGTCGAGGGCTGCCTGGCCCTGGAACTGCACCTCGGCGCTCTGTGCGATGCGCGCCATGCTGGGCCAGCCCGTGGCATCGCCGCTCGTGTAGTTGTAGGGATAGTAGGGGAAGTAGACGCTGGCGTTCCAGAGAAAGGCGTCCACGAAGTGCAGGCTAACCGCGCCCCCTCCGCTCAGCCTAAGGCGGCCCAGCTCCTCCGTGGCCAGGATGCGGCGCCCCTCCGTGTCCTTGATCGCGATGGCAGTGTCGCGGTCGGACGCTGCCGGGTTGCAGCGGCTTGCCGTCTCAGTCTCTGGCAGCACGTAGGTGGCGGCCACAGCCAGGTACCAACGTTTCCCCTCGCCCACGCGGTACACCACGCCGGCCGTCGAGCCCTGCGGGTGACAGGACACCACCTCGGTGCCGTTGCCTAGGGAGCTGAGGCTCAGGTTGCCCAGGGGCCGCACCTCGCAGGCGCCTCGGTCGAAGGTCCAGCCGGTGAGCAGAAGCCCCCCGAGGCCGGTCGCCCCCTCGCGGTAGGGCAGCAGCAGCTTGCTGAAGCTGCTCCCGGGCCGGGGCCGCGCGGGGGGCGCCAGCGAGCTGGGCTCCGTGCAGTTTCCCGCTTGGTCCCGGTACAGACGTGAGAGGCTGTGCTCCAGGCTGTAGTCCAACTGGTCCAGGCAGCTGCCGCTCGCCACGAACACTCCGTCCTCCCGGCTCACCGCAATGGCTCCGATGGCTTGCTCCGACCGCCACACGGGCTCGTCCGCGCCCTGCCCGGGCGCCGCTAGAGCCAGCAGATAGGCGAGCAGGGGCAGCGGCGCGGCTGGGCGCGAGGGGCGCGGGGGGCGCGGCAGTGCCTTCCTTCGGGAGACCTCCATGGGGATGGGGGGGTGCCCCCGGGCAGGGCGCGAGGTGACGACGGCGGCTCAGGCGCGCGGCGACGGAGACGCGGGCGGCGGCGGCTCCTGCGCGCGCTCGGGCTCCCGCGGCCGCCCCATCCCCGCTGCTAGCCTGGGAAGGAGAACAGGGAGGGCTGGCGCGCGGCGGGCTCGCTCCGGCAGCCTGTGCAGCGGCAGCGGCGGCGGCGGCGGCGGTGGCGACGGTGGTGGCAAGCCCTGCGCGCTCCGGCGCCGCTTCCTCCTCGCCCTCCTTCTCCGGAGAGTTCCTCTGTGCAGCGCTGGCGCTCGCTGGGAGGCGCGGAGTGGGAGGGGGGAGAGCGAGGCAGGCGGGAGGGCTGGAGAGGTTGGGTGCGCTTGTGCGTTTCACTTTCCCATTGTGAAAGTGGGATGCAACTGGCCCCCTTCCTCATCCTCTTCCTCCTCCGCCTCCTGCCCGCCCGCCCTCCCTCCACGCCCATCTCCCCTCCCCTCTTGATTCGGTGAGATAGGGAGGAGGGAGGGCTCATAATTTGGGTTACTATGTAGGTGGCCTCTTTCATCTATTCAAAACAAAGCTGAGCCGCCTGCCGCTGCCGCCTCGGCCGCCACCATCGCCCCTTGGCTCGCCCGGGGCTCCCAGGGCGCGCCAACAGTGCACCGAGCGGGCTCCCGCGCGCGTCCGCCCGCGGGGCTGCTCCAACGCTTGGGTTTTGTTTACGAGCAGCGGGCAGGGAGGGATACGCAGGGCACAGGGAGCGAGGACCCCGGGCGCCAGGGGCTGCAGCTGAGGTCCGGGACTGGGGCCACCCGGAGGCTGAGAAGACGACTGACAGGTGTGGGGCGGCGGGAGTGAGGCCCCGGGAGGCGCGCGGGAAACGTGGACGAGCTGGAGGCTCAGGGGACTAAGGCGCCCCTGTCACTGCGGGTTGGATTTCCCTGGTCAGAGGAGTGAGGTGGGGGAAAGGCAGGCGCCAAGACTCTGGCTCTGGACAATCCCGGGGGCTGGAGCTCCCATATTTGAAAGGGTTCTCCGATCTCCCTTGGCAACGGAGTCCCAGGCTCTCAAACCTAGCACTTTGAAAGTTCTACTCACCATCTGACCTTAATGATCATGCCTAACATTTACTGAACACTTACTATGTACTGAGCGCTCTTCTAAATTCACTACATGGATTAAGACTCATTTAATATCCATAACAACCCTATTAATTTGTGACTATTATTCCCATTTAGTAGTGAGGAGAATGATCGTGGAGAGCTTATGGAACTTACTGGGGATCCTATTGTTTGGTAAACAGCAGAGATTTCTAATTTATATCTAGCTCCAGGACCACGTACACTTTCTGCTCTAGCCAAGTGCCACCTGTGGCCGTCACAATAATACCCAGAGATCATTTTCTGCAGGTGTGAATGAAAAGTTCCTCAAGTTAAATGTCCAGCCTTCTAATTCTGGAACAGGTACCCTTATTTCCCTAGACACCTGCCCTCTCTCTCATCCTTTCTCACTTCTTTCCTTTGGCCCCTCTGAGGTCTCACCAACTCCCGTAGGGGGCAAACAGCAGCTGGTTACCCCCAAAGCCACCAAGAATTTCTGAAGCATAGTATACAGGGTGGCAAAAGTAGGTGTTTGTATGGAAAATGATACAATAATTAGTAAATATAAGAATAAACTGTGTTTTGCGTACTCACGACTGTAAACCTACTTTTGCCCCCCCCCGCCCCCCGTCTTCCTGAATCACTCTGCACCTGAACGACCATCTGTTTTGGGTGAAGGTAAATGATTTCTCTGAAGGGGGAGTCCTAGAGGACGAGCAGACGCCTCCCGGCGGACTGAGCTGCAGCAGATAGCACCATCGGCACCCTTACAGTCTGGCAGGTGATCCAGGGGGACACCAGGGGATTCTGAGGACCCCTATGCATCCCTAGAAAAATGAACCTTTCTGTCCGTTCCCAGGCTATTTCTAGGTCCCAGGCAGGGTAACAAGTTGTGCACACACACCACACCCCCTGCCCCGCCCCGCTGCACCCCGGCCTTCCTTCCCGTCCCAGTTTCCCGACTTTAGGTAGAATCTGGTTTTGGGGGGCATGCGGGATGGGATGGGGTGTGTGGGCTTCCTACGGAAGCTGAGCCCTCCCGAAGGCGCAGCTATTCCAGGTTTAAATTGCTACACCAGTGCTTCAAGGTCTCCCCAGTGCTGAGGGATATGGCAGGATGAGGGACTCAGGGAGGCTTAAGGAAAGGAGAGTGCGCTGAAGAACAAAGCAGAAGAGAAACATGAGTTTCTGCCCTAGCTTGGCCGTTATAGGATCCTATCATTCCATCAGCGACTCTCACATTCAGAATGCAGAGGGGTCATCTTTCCATTCATAATTTCCTTCTTTGAAATTGGATAACATTGTCTTTGCCTCTAGTAGGCAGCAAATGCTTTCCCACCAGACACCAGGTTGCTCTTTCTGCTGTGGTGATGGTGGTTGGGGTGCCAGTGAGGAGAGTGGAAGAGGAAGGGGAAAGGCCGGCGATTCAGGCGATGTTACTCAGATCCTAGGCAAGGCAAATCGGATGCTCTCCCTGCTCCGAAATAATCCGGCCTTGCACCCCATTCCCTGCCCACCCGAAATGTTTTAAGAATTTTTGCACTGCTGGTAATGGAAAAAGTAGCATCTAAAAAACATCTGCAGGAGCTCATAGAACCCCTCATGGCATAGTAGGGGGGTTTTGTGCTACTATTTTGAAATTCTCCCCGTGAGTGATGAAGAACACACTGATCCTCACTGCCGTCAAAAACTGGCTGTGGCAGCGTCGTTATGTGCTGAGAAGGAACGGTTCAGTTCCACTGCAGAGATAGTTTTACTTCACTGGCAACCAAGTAATTTCTCTAAGTCCTGTAGCGTTGTCACAATCAGTAGCAGACCATCTTAGAAGCTATTTGGATTAAACATACTCCATCATGCAGCATTCTGATCACTACTCAATTCATTGCTGCCTCGTTTTGAGAAAGAAACATCTGAACAATAAATACTACCAGCAAGAAGTAGGAATGGTTTTGATGGCTACAGTTTCTCACTGTTCTACTGGGACCATGAGTTCCACTCTCGAAAGCAGGCTTCTTTCCCCTCCCATTTAACTGTATGCAGGCTCCTACCGTGAAAGAAATCCCAATCTGTGCCTACTTTTTGGCATGAAAAATGTAGGAGACTAGGAAGCACATAAACGTATTCTTTGCTGATTCTGCCCCATTTTGTACAAGCACGTTTGCCCCTTTCCAATCTTCCTGTGTACTAAAGCTCCACCTTCAGGACACAAGTTCATATTTGAAAAGTGTGGGAAATACAAACAACCGAAATAAATATTTAGGCATGTGGATTGTGTATGTCTTTGATTTCTTTTTCTTGGATACTGCTGTCGGGCCAAGGGTGCAAGTCCTGTTGGTGACAAAGCTTCCCTCTCCAAATGACAGAGCCTACCCCACTGGGTGTCACTTATTGCACACTCACAGGTCCTTATAACATAGCTAGCTGACCCCATCCCTGTCCCCTCCCCCTCCCCCCCAAAAAGAAGATGGTGCACATTTATCCTCCAACTAGAGGCTTGCTACCACGGAAACAGGCAGTTCAGACTGATTCTAAGCAGTTTTATTTGTAGCGTTCACTAGATGGGAAAGTCTTCATAATGAGAAAATATCAACCCCCTCAGGCACTGAAGGCAATCTAGGTTAACCAGACCATCCACACTCAGATTCATTTCTGCTGGACAGGACTTTATAGATTCAGAGGCTTCCTGTTGAGGCTCGGGGCATTAAGAACTGTTCAGTAGTCAATTGGTCACAGTCACAAGATGGCTATCACTGGTGCTTCAGCTTTCTTTCTGCCAAAAAATAATCTAACAGCGGTCTGTAGGGATGACTGGGTCAACAGGGATTGAAAGCAACTAAGAAAATTAGTTCCGGTGGTCAATGAATTCTCTTTGCACCTCGTTCACTTAGCTACAACCCCCAGGCAGCATTTAGGAAACACTAGCCAGTAGCTCAAATAGTACTGGTGTTGTCCTTCTAAGACTTAAGACAGACCACTTCTTTCTCCACAGCTGAGCTCAAATCTATGTGGTCTTCCACATCGAGGCCCTTATCAAAGCTCCCGGCTCCTTTTGGTGACTGACAGGAAAAAGAAATAAGCCAGCCTCCTTTCTAGTGTGCTGATGAGTAGATGGTTGAAAACAGATAAGATGAAGAGCCATTTAATAAGTTTGAATTGATGCTGAGAGACGAGTTGAATGCAGTTCAATCAACATGGGAAGTCAGTCAAATGCCGCGCAGTTAAGATGTGGCTGAGGGAGCACGGTGCCTTGTCTTCCCTACCCACCTGACACAGCCCCAGACAATTGTTGAACATTCTTATGCTTGGTGATAGTGCCCATGCCTTCTGTTAAAGTGATGAAGGCTTCCGTAGATGGACTCTGGGGTCACCTCTAACATTACACTTGTTCTCTATTCCCACATCATGGCTTACCAGCTCGTAGCCATTCACCAGCAGAGTTCCAACTGTAGATGGGAGAATGGATTGGGTGTACAAAGAAACAATTCTTTACTCAAGGTTAAAATGACTTCCTTGGAGCGAAATAAGGGCCTTCACTCAGCCTTAGGACAAATGAGCGATTGCCTATGGAACACATGTACATGTCCATGTTTTTAAGAGGCTGCGGTGTCTAGGACATCGCCCTGGCACCCTGGTACCTCACTTCTCAGGCAGCATATTCCATGTCGTGAGTTTCTATGGAGCTCTTTCTTCAAAACATTCACCAAAACCATCAGTAGCCAAGAGCCTGAAACCACTACCCGTTGAAAGAAAAATATGATAAATCATCAACCATCAGAGTGTTTTTTCAAACCAGCTAGAATTCACCCTGAGTGAAGTACACAAAATCATCAGTTAATTTTTTCTTCACATTTGGCGAATCTTTGTAACCTGATGAACAATCTCTCGGTCACCCGCTTTCCTCTGATTTTCACAAGATTCAAGGCTGTCCCTTTTCCTATATTACTTGCTGTTCTTCTGAAATACGAAGTCAAAAGGGCATGAAGAACTAGAAACAAAATGCTGATCCCTCTTTGAATTCAACGTCTCTTCCCATGTCTCTGTTCTGCCATCATGGTCCCACGGCTCCCTGGCAGCGTGATGCTGGGCGCTGGATCCTTTGATAGCTGGCAGCTTGGCTTAAACACATTAAAAGAGAAGAGCTGCCAGAAACGAAACCTTCATATTAATAATAACTCACACTCTTGAAATGAATAGCAGAAGATAAGATAAACACACAGATACCTTCACAGTCACTCATCGTTCTGTTTCCTTCAGATTCTGACAGGGAGATGCTCCGAGCTGACTAATAAAGTCGCTAGACTTGGCGGTGAGTGGTCTGGTGCTCGCCGCCAAGCTGGCACCCCTTCTCATTCTTTTGCCCTTTCCACTCCCTAGAAAATATTTCCACCAAGGTGGGCAAGAAACAGCTGGTATCAACTCCAAGCATGAGTGGTTGCTGTCAGGAAGCTCGGCTTGTGGTCCCCGTGGTGAGGGCAACTCCCCTTGCCACCCACCCGGGGGAAGGCACTGGGAATGCGGAGGTCTGACAGCATCTCTCAGACACTCGAAGACCTATGCACAGAATCCTGGGTGCAAATCCCATGGAAGACTGAACATTTACCTCACCTTATTGCCCCTTCTCTACTCGTCCCTGTTTATTGCTCCTTCCCCACGTGCGCTGGATGGGCTCCGCTTCTCTCTCTACCCTATTTCCCCACTCTTTTCCATCGTGCTCTCCACCCAGAAGTCTGACATTTATGGACATCTCCCTTGCCTTTGGGCTTCTGGTTGGATTCATCCAAGGAGAGGCCCCAGCACCAGATCCAGGGGTAGTAGCTACGGTGATGTCCAGATCTTTATTCTCCTAGCTGCCTCCCTACTGGAGGAAAATGCTGGAGGCTACAGATCCCGTGGACAGCCCTCTCTCATAGCTGCAGCTATGGTCACAACCTTCTCTTGGTTATAACCACTCCCCCACCCTACTCCTCAGGCCTGTGAGAGCCAGTGCCTCCCTCTGTCGCCAGTCTTGACTGATCTTCCTTCATCTTGCCCGCACCTCTGCCCTGGTCCCTTCCTTACCGTACCTGTTTGCGGTGTCACCTGTTTCCCGCCAGAACCGTAACTGATGAGCCAACCTCCCTCCAAACATGGATGGAGAAGTGACCTAGAATGATATTTAAATCTGTACATTCCGATGGTTCATTGATGGAAAGCATGAAAGACTGTGAGGCACAAGGAACTCCTGGTCTTTTTCTCCAAATGTTTGGTTCCTCCAAATCTGGCAGTGGAAAAAGCTCCATTCCCACTCCACCCCACCCCCCGCCCTTTGCAAAGTCTTTTCTACACTAAGTTCAATCTGGTGATACAGACAAATGGAAACCTGACTGGGTAGGGATATATATATATATATATATATATATATATATATATATATATTTTTTTTTTTTTTTTGCCAGAAAATCATAAAAGTAAAAGCTTTATTTTAAAAGTCAACCAGGACTCCTGGGGGCTACAGGTTCAGAAGGTGGCAGGGGACAGGCGCAGTCATGATCTCTAAAACACTGCTGACCATTTGAAGTGTCTTTTCAAATAAGACACGAAACTGAACTTGCTTTTTCCTCTTTAGACATTTCTCCTGAAGTCTGAGCTTTGGCTCCCTTCAGTGCAGTCTAGAAATTCCATTTTTATTCATTGTTATTAAAACAGGATTATGAAGAGATTGCCTTACTTCCTCATCTCCAGACCTCACCCCGCTTCACCCCCCACTAATATTTCAAGATAGATCGGGTATTCTCAGTGTCTTCATGGCTCAAGGGCAGGTGACACACAGTGTTCTACGGGGGAGAAATAGAAACCATCTTGAGTTCTAAAGATGGTACTTTTTTAGAAGGTACTTTATTTTTTACCCTGCTATGACTTCTGCACTTTAATCATCTGAACCAGCCAATTTGAAACCTGACTGCCCTCATTTATTGGACATTCTTAATGGTGATTAATTATTTACTCTGTCAGAAGCTTTTCTTCCCCGCCATGAAAGCTGCAAATTTGGGACATTCGGGAGCTTTAATTGTGAAGAGAGGCACACTTACATTCATAGTCAAATAGTCCAAGATGCATTTCTCAGTCTCATTGATTTTGGTGGGGGCAGTGCCGGGGTGATGGTGACGGGCGTGTGATCCTGGCAAATTGGGTTTCTTGCTGACTGAGAAATGGAAAGCAGGCAGAGCTGTTCTGAGGTGCATTAGCAGAACTGGGCTGAATCAAGGCCCCCTTGTGGATATAGGACCACTGGAAACCCCCCCTCACCCCCAACCAGGACCTAGAATTCATGGACCTGAGCTCCCACAAGCCTGATTGCCAGCTGCGGAGTAGGTGAGGTGTGCATTCCCAGCTTTCAGAGTCTCTTTATACACCTACTTGCTCCTTCCTCACTGGTGTTGCCCCAATCCGCCCCAGCCCCTCGGGAAATCCCGTATAATGGTGAAGAGCTTGGGTATGGAGTAGGCCACCACAAGGGTTAACCCTGCACAAGGGCATCAAGGCGAGAGGCATTGAAATCCAGCCAGCCTTCTGCTCATCAAGCCCTGCCTCGTGGCACTGGGTTGGGTGTGCTCAAAGAAAGAGATGCTTTTTCTTTGTGCAAAGACTCAGTAGGCTAGCCGTCAGACCTAGGTCCCACGACCAGGGCCACCTTTCAGTAACTCTGTAGCTTTGGGCTCTCTGAGCCTCAGCATCTTCATTAGAGACTGAAAAAAAAAATCACTGATCTCATGAGGTTTTAAAGTACATTAAATAATATGTGTAAAGCAATTAGTACAATGTCTGGCACACAAGAAATGATCCCTCAGTAATAATAACGTTGTTATTATTATCATTACTAGATACTAGGGCTCTATTGCTATGTTAATCCCTCGTTTTAGCCATAGCAAATATCACCAACTAGGGTGCCTAAACAGCAGACCCTATTTCCTCACAGTTCTGGAGGCTAATGTCTGAGATCAAGGTGTCCACGGAGTTCCTTTCTTCTGAGGCCTCTCTCCTGGACTTGTAGGTGGCCACCTTCCCCCTGTGTCTTCACATGGTCCCTCCTCTGTATATATGTGTCCAAATCTCCTCTCCTTATGAGAATACCAGTCATACTGTATTAGGTCCCACCCTAATGACCTTATTTTCTTCTTTAAAAACCTTATCTCCCAATACGGTCACATTTTGAGATGCTGGGAGTTGAGATTTCAATGTATGAATTTTGGAGGGACACAGTAACAGCCATTTTAAATCCCATCCTTAAAAAAAGAATTTTAACTGGCACTTCTTGGGCACATGCCCGGTATTGAGCACATTCGCTTGGGTTTGACCAGCTCTTAAGGCTCATATAAGCTTTTGGCCCTTTCCATAACTGCTGTGAAAAAAGAAAACAAAAACAAGTATTTATTAAGGGACTTTCATACATAGGGCTTTTTGCTAAGAGGTAAGGAGGTAATTGGTATCGCCTTCCGCTTTTGGCAGTGGGACATCCTCTAAAACCAGCCAGGCCCTTTCACCTAAAACGTCTGTCCCCTCTTCTCCGCCATGCGAACTCCTACTCATCCTTCAAGGCCCAGTTTAAAAACCACTTTCTCCTGGGAATCTTTCGTGAAAACTAATGTTCTACAGATTATGAGCTCCTAAAAAACGATTAAATTAAAAGAGAAATCAAATTCTGGTTCGTCTTTGTGCCCCAGGAGCGAGCGCAGGACTTAGTGTATAATGCGGTACCCATTTATCCCAGAACGGTACTGCACGTCTTTTCCTTGCCAGGCTCTGTTCTAGCAGTGCACTCAAATTTGCCTGTTGAATCTGTGTAGCGGAACTGATTCCTCTGCTTGGCTATGAATTCCCTCCTCTGAACTTGAATAACGCTTTACTTGCCAGTCTGTGATAGCATTTACATATATAACAGCAGCTTAAATTAGCAGTTTACAGTATATACCATGCATTCGTGGTTTACAAAGTAGCTCTTCTATTGGACTTTAGTTCCCTTGAGGTCAGGGGTGGTGCCTTATTCAGTTTGTCTCCACAATTCCCTTTCTGCTTCAAACTTTTTGTTTGTTTACCTGTTCATTCCTTTAATAAATACTTCCTGGGAACCTACCACATGTGAAGCATGTGCTGGGGGCTGGAGACGTGGCAGTGAGCTAGACTGGCGGCTCCATCCCTGCGCAGCTTCCTGGGCCTCGCACAGACTCAATCAATGGTCAACAAATGTGGGTTAAATTGAACACCAAAGACTGGAAAGTCTTCAGGATCGGGCTCAAATAGAATGACTTCACCAGGCTTATGCACAATGCGTACGTACCAATTTGTGAGTTGATTATCTCTGTAGAGCCAGATAACACAACAACAGAAAAGAAACATTTAGCCACAAAAATGTTATTGACAATATAGGGGAGTTACCACTGAATGTAAGCCTGAGCATTGCGTTTGAATTATTTGCTAATTTATGGCACCTTTCAAACTTTGCTTAAAATGGCTTTGTGTTGGAAAGGGAAGAGCCTTATATTGTAATTATGTCAGGCAAGTTTATACTAATTATAATAATTATCAACGGAGTACCAATAATTCTTTAAGAAACCCAACGAGCACACTAGTGTTTAACAGGTATTTACAACTAAGATCTTTAGAATTGAAATGAGGCAGATTCAGCATTTTATATTTTTAATGAGCAAAGATTCTAACAAATGAAAACCCTACTTTTCATAATAAGAACCTCAGTTTTCTAAACACTTGCATCTAAAATGATTAGTGGATCCCTTCTATATCCAGTGAGAATTTAAACAATTGATTTTCTTTAACATACTTCGAATAATATTCTCTCATCTGTTTGAAACATATGACAACATGCCGGATCTCTGAGCCCTTTAGAGTGGAGGACACACCCCATAAACAAACAAGTTTTCATGGGTATATGATTCCACTGCGCATAAAAACAGTCAAGCTTTGATGCACAACACGATTCCCCCTAGTGGATATAACAGGTACTTGACAAGAAAAACAAAATACACATACTCCCTGCCTGGAGTTGGTGGTGGTTACAGTGACTTAACAAGCTTTCATTCCTCCCTGGCTGGCATCTGTTTCCTAAAGTTGCAAGTATGTCACCGATTAATAAGGGCTTGATTAGGCCTCCTCTTTCTATCTGGCATCCAAAGTAATTAAGGTATTTGTCTTCAGGCTTGTAAATGCAGCATGAAATTACAGTCAGCCCTAGAACAGAGTAATAAAACATTCTTTAAAACACCACCACCTGATTTCCATTAGACATTTACCAAATCATATTCTCAACTGTAACTGTTCTGGTCCAAATTAATATGGTACCTTCATTCAAATCATGGAAAAGATTGGCTCTTTTCCAGAGATCTGTTAATAATTGTGTCAGTGGTGTCTAGCTACTTAAAATTGTGTTTTTGTATATTGTGCAGATCAGATTTCTGGGTGTCAGCCTTTGTTACATCTTTTGACAGATCCTCACTACGTATCGTATGGAGTGTTTATGAATCCATTCCATGTACACTTTTTGATTATAGGCACAGCACTGAGTACCAAAGTGTCGGGGGAGGAGGAAACAGATATGAATAAGACATAGTTCTTGGCCTCTGAAAAGCTAATAATCTACTCTGACATGTCAGCTTTCTGTCTCCTTCGCTGTTTCCACTTCTTCTACCTCCCTCTTTGAATTTTGACATGTAGGGGATGATGGTAACTATATTTATCTGCCCAGGAAGCTTTACCATCCCTCCTCTTCTGGTAGTAGAACCTGTCGCTGCACATCACCCCCACCCAGATGTGTGCACGTGACCCAGGTCTGGCCAATCCAAGTGCCCCATATCTGGCAGCTGTGTTTGGGCTAAAGATAGGTCACATGACCCAAGCAAAGCCCATCAGAGTTCTTTCCAGGGTTGTTATATGGACGGTGGGAGGGAAAAAAAAAATTCTTTACTGGAGTGAGTAACCTGGAGCTACCAGTGACTTTGTTCTTTGCCTAGTAGAAAATTCTGTCTGAACTAGAAGACAATAAGGCCAATGTTCCAAAAGATGAAATAGATGGTCAGAGAGAGAGAGAGACTGATTGACTGATTGACTGACTGAGGCCCAGAAAACTGAGCACTTAGCCCAGTCCTTTGACTTGCTTGCTCTGCCTTTAGCACTCGCTTATCACTGTCCCATTTTCCTTGATCAATATCACCAATGCTTATGGGCTTCCACCATCCCTTGCCTGCTGAAGACTCTAAAATCTACACCAGCGTGGCCTACACTTGAGATCTATAGGTCTAAATGCTCACTGGTCATCTCCCTTGGACACTCGACAACACCTCAAACCGAATTTCTCTCCATCTTTTCCCCATGTGTTCCCAATCTCGCCGGATGACACTGCTGTTCATCCAGATTCTCAATCCCAAAGCTGAAAGTCATCCTGGATACTTCCCTCTCTCTCTGTATTAATCATTCAGCAAGCCCATCGATTTTACCTACTTAAGATTTCTCATATCCCAGATCCCTTGTTTTCTCACCTACTCCTTAGCTTGGTCCCTCATCTCTTCATACCTGGGCTGTTTTAGGTGAGACTGGTATTCTCGGTCCCAGGCCCACTGTCCGCCCCTCCAGCCCAACCTTCCCATTGCCTCTTAAAGGCGATCGGGCTGTTGCCTGTTAAAGATGCTGCAGTGGCTTCCCAGTTGTTTCCCAATCTTTTTATGTCATGACCCCATCAGGCCCCACTCTGTTTGGCTCTAACCTCCTAGACCCACGTGAAGCCACTCACTGCTGGAGGTGACAACCTGGGGCTCCGGCTGCCAGGCTCTTCCCAGCAGTCCCAGGAGCTCGGAGGGCAGGGTAGCATCTCAACACACCATATGGCACACTCGTTGGGAAGCACTTCTCAGAAATTACAGCTTAGACTTCTTAACTTGATGTAGGAGGTCCCTGCCTGCCTATCTTTGCAATATTATGTTCTCATTTCTTCATGTGCATGTGTTACTTGCTCTGGGCTGAGCTACTTGGAGAGTAGTTGTGCAGGACCAGAAAACCTAAACTCTGAGACAGGTTTTGGCATTGGTTTGATATGCCCGTGGGCTTTTGTTGTTGTTTTGTTCTGTCTAAAGGGGAAGGTTGATGCTAGACTTCTGTGGAAAGACACAAAGAAAAGTTGATGAAACCAGTATGCTTCCTTCTCCTCAGACACTCCCCTATAGAGAGCAGGGAGGTAGAAGGCCAGAGGTGGAAGGTATACTTTGACCAAAGGTTTATCACATTCAAGGTGTTTGCGCCACCTCGGGGGCTAGTGAAAAAGTAAAACAGAGTCAGAGAGAAAGGCTTTCTCCTAGCTTTGTACGGAATACTCTTTCGGCATAGCAGGGGTGGGGGGTGGTCCGAGTAGCCTACACCAGAGTGGCCTACACTTGAGATCTATAGGTCTAAATGCTCACTGGTCATCTCCCTTGGACACTCGACAACACCTCAAACACCTCAGGGGGGAAATCATACTCTCAAAGATGTTCCTATGGGGTCTTCCTGAAATGACTGGAGAGATTGAATCAGGAAAGAGGTGAGTCCTAGAGTTATGCAGGTTGCAGATAATCAGCCAATACGACTCCGGGCCACTAGTCATGTGATTTCATTCGGACGACTAGGGAGACCTGTGAAAACTACGTTACAAAAGCTATGAAATTAGTTTTGATGTATCTAGTTATCAGGGGAAAGAATACACTGTCTCATAGACCAGTAAGGGTTAATTTCTTTCTCACGCAAGGAGTCCCAGTTGTTACCTGTATTGGCTGCTATTCAGTATGACTATCAAAGAGCCCTCGGGCTCTTGTTATCTTTCTGCTGTCACAAGATAGCTACCACAGCTGCAAATATTGTAATAGTTTTCAAGACAAGAAGAGGAAAGCTAGCTTTCTCCTGGAAAAACTCTTGTTGTTGCCGCTGCTGCTGCTGTTGTTGATGTCGCCGTTGCTGTGTTTTTGTCCAAAGGGAAGGCCCCGAGCAGGCATCCCCTGGTATCTCATGGATCAGAACGTGGTCGCAGGCCTGCTCCGGACAAGTCATTGGCAAAGAGAAAAGGAATGACCGCGACTGGCCCCTGACTGGCTCATGAGCCTGGGTCTGGGGAAGGAGTGAGCCTTCCCCGAGACCTTCGCAGATGCAAAAGCAGAGTTCTATTAATGGGGGAGAAGGAAGGAAGGGGGGCAAATAGGTGTTAGGTAGGTAAAGAATGCTGCCTGCTGCTCCAGGACTGAAAGATGAGCGGTGCTCCATTCCTGGCAAGTCTCCACCTCCCCCTTCCCATGGTTTCCCAAGTCCTATTCATCCTTCTGGTTCCCACTCTAGCATCCTCTTTGACACTCATTCTGCAGAACTGATCACTCCCTCCTTCGTGCCATGAGCATGCCTGGTCCATGCCTCTATCTTTGCCTTCATCATATTCCACCACAGCATTTACTGTCTGGCATCCTCATGGCTCTAGACTCTTTGGAGGAAGTGGTTATACCATAGTCATCTTGGTCTGTAATGTCTAGCATGATGCCTGGCCCAGAGTAAGTGTTCAGTATTTGTGGAATAGATGTTGCATAAACAAATCCAAGATGGAAAATAATTACATTAGTCCTGGCCTCTTCAAGCATGAAGGCCCACAGAATATACACGGTAGACAGCTATTCGATTCAGCAACACCTATCGACGGTGGGTGCATTATCTGCCAAGCACAAGAGGCAACCCAAGTGAAAAATAACAGAGGTTTCAGGCATTCAAAGGGTGTATGCACTGCAAAGATAACTAACAACACAACACAGAATAACATCTGATAATTGTCTCATGAGAGCCGCAGGAGTGCAGTGGCAGGGGGAGACAAAAGACACTGGGGCAGGGATGGCATGGCAACTTAAATCCACAGGTAATCCCAAATCTGAATTTAGTCAATGCTTTCAACCTCTGCCCATCCACAACTTTTTAGTGGTGTAGGAAAATTGTCAGATTTGAATGTCATTTCCCCTGGGTGCCCTGCCTATCTGTCAGTGCACCTGTGACCCATAGTAAAAGAACCGCAGGGTAAACAACCAAAGAGGAAACCAGGGAGAACAGGGGACGGCGGTAATTCACGGTTCAGATAGTCAGGCCTGGAACAGCTGAAAGCTGATGCAGCCTTAACCAGTGATTTGAAGATCAAATGATTCCATATTTTATGACTGTACTGCATCTGAGGGTTTTGTGACCGTGTGTTATTGGAAAAGAGGTAGCTAAAGCCATATGAAATGCACCAAACGAATAATTTTATAGGCCCCTGGATGTATAGAAGCCGTGATTTTGCAATAGGGCATTAAGAAATCATCTAAAACAACAAGGACAATACTGAGAGCCTCCTAAAGGGCTCTAAAAATTTTTTTCGTTGGGGGATGAGGCATGGACTTCTTTGACAGCCTAGGTGATATCTATGGACTCTTCTCAGAATGTTTTTAAATTTTAAAACATTTTTTGATTGAAAACAGAATAAAATATGTAGGATTACAGAGGAAGACAACTATGTTGAGATACATGGCAAAATAATAAAATTAGGACATGGTAACGTGTGTGCTTCTTTAGTAACCTTGTACATAACAAGATGTAGCAGCACCTCCAATATTTAATCATAACCTGAAATAGGGATAAGTATGAATCAAAGTATCTACAACAATTGTCACGTGATTTGAAAAGATCTGTGATTTTTCTTGCTGACAATGTCACAAGTGCTACCATTGCTATTCTAGTATGTTGCCTACATTTATAATTGAGATAAATGCTGGATTTCAGTTAGAGAAAAAAGATGTAGTTTTATTTTGCCAGCCATGTTCACAGACCCAAGTTCAAAACTGCTGTTCTGAGGTTCTTCTACCACATGGTGACTAAGTCAAGAACCAGGGTCAGCAGGTGTTTTCCTGACCTTTGATGGACCCAGGTCTAGGATTTCATTTCCCACCTATTTGAGTAATTACGTTATCATTGACATTCTGATCCTGAAAGAATTAGGTTCTTAGATAGAGGCAACAATGGTAAGAGAGAAAGGACCCTATCAGGATGTTAGTTGGAAAAGACCTTAATTAATTTCATTCCCATTAACTCTTCTCCGAATGTGGGTCTCTAACTCTGGTGTCATTGTGTTTTTGGCTGATTTAGTAGTTGTTGGATCCTTTACATCCTCTTGTTTTATTCTTGCCATCGGTTGTGGGCATTTCAGAGAAAGGAAATAGTTCAGAAAGCAGAAACTCACACTTTCCATCTAGAGAAGCAGTTTGTTCATTGCGTGAAATCACTCTTTGAAATGGATGAGGGACGAGGCCAGCTCCTTCTGGAAGGGAAATTTTTGTGCCCATTAAAATACAGCACAAATGAGGAACTCCTGCAGTTTTTCATCTTCTTGTTTGCAAAGATGAAGTTGTAATCACAACTGACGGGGGTGCCGGTTGCTAAAAGGCCAGCTGCAGTTCCCTTTCCCTGTTTATTTTTGTGCTTATTTCCCCAGAGACGCGGGGAGGAGGGCGCCAAGCGGAAGTGTCCTAACACGGGTAAGAAAGGCAGCACACTTGCTTTTTGTTGAAAAAATTAAGTTCCTTCTTAACTTCCAAATAAGCACACCAGGCTCCCTTTCTCCTTCAACCATTACTATTCAATATTTCATTTAGTAGGTGGGTCTTCCAAGAGTAGCTTCCATACCTGTAATTTTAAAAAAGGTAAAAATCTATTTGATGGTGAATCTACATCTAAACAGTTGGTAATGAGAAAAAAACACACAGCTCGTTTGGGGGAAAACTTAAATTCTTTTCAGGCAAATCAGATTTATGAGGGCAACAGATTCCCAAATGTGGAGGTGCTACACCTTCATGTTGAAAAGGCCTTTGATGAGTTACACTCCTATTACCTAAAAAACAAAATAGTAAACTAAGGTTAAACACATCTGCTAGGTGTTGTCTACCTGACTGTAGGTCATATTCTTCTCAATTAGTGACCACAGAATTAGTCACTTCTTCATTTGTATTTCTATTTCAATTACAAGGTAAGCAGAGCTTGGATCCTATTCTATCACAGCTGTCCCTGTGTGTCTGTTTCTTTTATTTTGAATTTCAGGATCTAGCCTTGGCATCTCCAGGTTGTGCTGGACAATAAGTACGTTCTCACCAAGCACTTACTGAATCGAATGGAATTCAAAGGAGTAGTGCTGGCTAGGGAGGATCCAGCAAAGGATTTTTTTTTTCTATAAAACCTGATCAGCAGTGTTAAAAGATTTTCCACCAATAACTTGAACAATGGATTTAAAAAACTAGCTTTAAATGTGCAAATCACCCAGAAGAAGAGGACCCTGTAAAAAGGATCTAAATGAGCAGTGAAAATGTTGGAAATGAACAAGAAGAAATCTGCCAGGAACCTGACAATGCTCCCTATGCCATTGTTGAATGGCATAAAAATGACTCGTTTTAATATTAACAGTGACGATTATTACATTCTCACTTGTGTAGTTTTTTTCATCTGTAAAATGGAGACATGAACGGAGCCTCCATCATGGGGTTGGTATGAGGATTAAGTGAGTTTAATGTGTGTAACACACTGGCATAGAGTAAGTGTTCATTATTACATATGCCAGGAATGGTGCTCAGTGCTTCTCATACTTCACTAGCAGAAATAACAAAGGAACCAAGATGAAGGGAAACCTGAAGAGTTGAGGAACAGAAGAAGGGGAGAAACTTATATCCCAGAGTTTTCAGTTCACAGTCTTCGTGTTAGTGTCTCGCCTGGAACGAGCTTCCCCACTCTTCAGGTGGCTGGCTCCCTCTCATCCTGCCCGTCTCCGCTTAAAAGTCCTGCTCAGACACGCCTCCCCTCACTCACAGTCTAAAGTAGGTTTTGTCATATTATTTGGCAGAGTGTTTCTGTTTAGCTCATTTAATATCGTATGTAATTGCATATGTCATTTTTAACTCATCTATGGAGTGTTTCTACTACTAGACTACTCACTCCATGAAGGCAGGAACTTGTTGTGATAGGGATTATCCTCAACTCCTAGCAAAATGCTCAGCACATAGTAGATGCTCAGTGAACAAATGTGTCAGTGTACCTGTTGTTCACAAATGTAATAAATAAATGCATCAGGGTTCCTGCTGTTGGCATGGTCACCTCCAGCTAGTGCAGCATCCACTTGGTCTATAAGACACTTGCCAAAGCACATCAGCACTTAGAAACATGATCCACCCCCTAAACACAAGAAATTGTAATTGAACAATTACAATTTCTTATAGCCTCTTATAGCTTCTTCCAGGACCCTACGATTTGTGTGTCACACCTTCGGATTTTAAACCAGACCTACTATTGGGAAATTTTCTAAGGTGTACTAGAGCCAACCTGCAAAGGAAAACCAAAGAAAGAGATGCAAAACTCCAGAATTAAACAGAGTTTATTAAAGGAACTTACAGACAGAAGCAGAGTCTTGGATGTCAGAAAGAGGGAAGATCTCTACACTGAAAGAGGTTGGGGGCTTGAGGGTGGAGCTTGAGTAGGTTTACAGTTGTTCATATGGAAAATAATACAATAATTAGTAAATAGTAATACAAGAATAAACTGTTTCATGTACTCACAACCGTAAACCTACTTTTGCCCCAGCCTGTATATGTTGCCTCCAGGAGCCCAGTTGCCTTGTAGCCAAGTGGCACATTCTTCTATGTACCAAAGCAGTAAACAACTTAATGGGCCTACTTATCTGCTTAAGAACATTGTTTTCCAGAACATTCCTTTCAGTCCATATGGGCAGTCACTGAGAGCAACTTGCTTCTTAAGATGGCGTCAGTCACGTCAAGCACCAGAAACCATTTTGTCTAACACCTTCATCACCACGTGCTTCCTCATTTTGATCAGGCTTACAAAGAGAGGGGTGAAGATGGAAGGAGAGGTTACCCTGATGGCAGCCTCGATAAAGGTGGAGGGAGGGGCACAAGATAAAATTTGAGTATCCACCATCCTTTTTGAGGCTTTCTAGGGAGGTGGAAGTACATGCCCAAACCTCAAAGTTTTGGGTAGTCAGTGGTATCTAAAATCACCAAACAGGATTTAGACGCCCAGGGGAAGGTACAGTTTTTGTTGTTGTTGCTGTTGTTGTCGTTGTTGTTTTGTTTTTCCAGTTAAAGGTCAGAAGTGGAGAAAAGGGAAAAATGAAGATGGAACCCTAGAGCAGGTCCCCTTTGATTCGTAGGGACCACTCAAACGGAACGTAGGGAAGGAGAGCAAAGAGAAAGAGAAGGTAAAGCTTTCAGTTCTTGTGGAGGAAAGAAGGGAAAAATGGTCCCACCTGGAATCTGACTACTAGGAAGCCAGACCTCCAGCTCCACTTCGCGCTGTGGCCAGCAGTGCCCACCTGTCCTGGAGGGGGTGGAAGGGCACCCGGGCCGTAAAAGCCAGGCTGCTTCCCACCAAGTCCCCCGATAGCCAGAACCCTTTCTCCCAGGAAGGAGACCAGTGGACAGGAACCAGAGCTGGACTGCAGCTAACCTGAACCACACCTGTGTGTGAATCGCCCCTCCTTCAAAGCTCTCCCCTTCCATTTGCTGGAAAATCGTCATGGGCTGACTTGTGGGAACAGGACACATGACTGCCATCTGCCAGAAAACTATGGTAATAAGTATATAAATGGATTGCGTTGTGCTGTCTTCGTACAGTGTTCAACTTGTAACTGTGTTGGGCAATCCCATGAGAAACCCAGGATTGTGCCTCAGTGGTAACCAATCTATGACCTATGAGGCAGACAAAGAGATGGTGTCCGGGGTCCGTCTCGCGCCATCAGTCTTTAGCATAAGGACTTCCAGGGGAGCTCGCGATGGGAACGGTGATTGCTCTCGGTTCGTTCACGCTGTCATACTCTGATGCTTCAGAGCAGCTTCCTGCATGCACACTGGACGGCTGGGTGTTGACACATCTAAAATGCAGATGCCCTCGCTCCACTGGATACATTCTGCTTCCCTAGGTCTGGGACAGGATCCTAATAACTATTTTTGAAAGTAATTTTGGTGGGAGCTAAGGTTCGGTAATGCTTATCTTAGGGGAAAAAAATGTGAATTTGCTGTATAAGAAGTTTGAAATAGTTGCATCAGGGTCATGAAAAACTGGACTTCCTCTTCCTAGTAGCTTTCTCAATCTTTTGCAAAATCATGGTCCTTAATGCATTTCTTCTCCTGCTATTGCCAATTTGTGATGCACTGAATGTGCACAAATGTAATTAACACAAATGAAACATACCTGTTTGTCAGAGAGGTAAAACTATAACGTTTCTAAAGAAAGTATTGTCAGCATCTTTGAGTATTTGGGTAATTCTGTAATTTGTATATAGCCAGGGCCTAGGAATTTAATGTGTGTGTGTGTGTGTGTGTGTGTGTTGCTCGAAATGAAGAGTAAGGGGGTTATGTCTTTTGGCATTAGATTTCTCAAATTAACATGTCCTCATATATCAAATGGCTGTGGGTTTATCCTGAGTGCTGGCACTGAGTTTGGGAATAAATAAATAACTTGTGTACTTCTGCCTCCTGATGCATGCCTGGAGCTTTCTAACCCCATAGCTTAACTGTCTCAAAACAGATAAAACTGAAATATATGTCTAAAATGTATGCAGCTCTCACCAACTATGTCGAAAATAAAGAGAACTGCATGCACACAGCTTCCATTTGTCCAGAATTACCTAGCTGAAGTGGAAACTGCCCACACAATTACATTCTGTCCAAGTATTTTGAGCTCCACCCACTCTCAGCTCCTTTCTAGCAAAACGTGGTAGAGGCGAGCAGGCCTGGGGAACCCATGCGGAAAAGTCAGCAGGTGGCTGACCCCCAGGCCTGCTTGCAGGCGGCCCTGACTGCTGGCCACTAGCTCGCTCCGACTGTAAATACACAGATTATTTTTCAAAATTCTTTCCTGTGAGTGCTCATGCTTAGAACTAATGAAAGTAGGGCAGACCGCATATCTCTCTATTTTACAAAATAGGAAACAGCCCAGGGAGGCCAGTGTGTGGGAAAGTGAGGAGGCAGAATGTGAGTGTCCTGGTTCCTGTTCCAACTTTGTCTGAGTGTCTGTCGGCTCTCAGCATGAACGTCATCGGGGGAACTTTGAGAAAATGCAGAAGCCCAGGCCCCAACCCAGCTTCTCAAGGGATGGAACCTGGAATGTGTACTTCCTTTTTTTTCTTTATTTTTTTCTTTATTGACTGATTTTTAGAGGGAGAGAAGAAGGGGGCAGGGAGAGAAACATCAATTTGTTGTTCCACTTATTTATGTATTCATTGGTTGACTCCTGTGTGTGGTCTGACCAGGAACTGAACCTGCAACCTTGGTGTATCGGGACGATGCTCTAACCAACTGAGCTACCCGGCTAGGGTGTTGGAATGTGTATTTCTTAAAAAGCACCAAAATTTTAAATAAACAGCCAAGGCTGTGAACCTTTAGCCTAACATGAACTGAATCGGAACACCCAAGAAAAACCATATGAAAACAAAGTTAACGGAAGCACAAGGAGAGAAACCTGGCTCCTTCAATTCAGGAACAAAGCCCATTAGAGCAACACCACTGCGTGGCACATTGTATCGTATGCGAAGGTACTCTCTGGAGTTGTGCGAGGGCAGAGGACCTGTCCGAGTTTCGTTAAGAAGATCTCTAAGAATACAATAAGAATGCAAGAGGAATTAATGACTCACTAGAGGCTCTGGAAGGCAGGTACCCACCTACATTTACCTAACTCATTCAGGCTTCTGCAATGCTAGAGAATGAAATGACATATGGTTTATCCAAAATGGCTCTCTGTGGGTTTGAAAGGAAAGAGTCTCGTTTAATACACTGTCAATCTGTTGGCGCGATATGGTCTTCTCTTTTCTCCTATCCATGTTCCCTCTCTCATTAAGGCTGATTCAAATATGCTAATGATGAGGAGTTAGGAGTCAGAACGCCTGGTTTTGGTCCCAGCTCTATTACTACCTGCTCTGTGATCCTATCAGCTGAACTGACCTTCGGTTTTCTTAATCCTCGAAGTGCGGAGCCTAATTCTTGCTCTCCTGGCTGTACATGCAGGATGCATTGCAACGATGTGTTCATACGCCTACACAAGTAGATGCATTGTTACTATTATAAATAGAACCACTGGATTCGTTAGTGCCAAATGAGGCATGTGCATTCTATTAGTCCCGTAAAACATCCCGTTTCCTGGAGGCTAACCACTTTCCTGTCCCTGTTTTGAAAATGTTTGCAATGCGTCGGGCTCCTTCCCTTTAACCACACAAGCCAGAATACTCCGGGAGCTAGGTGGCTCAGAGAGAGCCAGGTGACTCAGGTAAAGACAAGAGGCTGGGAGAAAGAGGCTGGCAATAGATCAAACTGACTCACAGTCAAGAGAAGGTCTGGAGGGATGGGGAAGGTGGCCAGGTTCCAGGCCTGTGCCATCCAAAACAGTAGCCATTAGCCACAGGTGGTTATTCAATTTAAAGTAATTACAATGACATAAAATTTAATATTCGGTTCCTCAGTCACACTAGCCACGTTGCTAACATGTAACAGCCAAGCATGGTGTGTGGCTGCCCTTTGGGTGGTGCTGATAGAGGACGTGCCCACAGCCGTGGGAAGCGCCGCCGCACAGCGCTGCTCTGGGCCCGCTGGCGGGAGGACGGAGGTTGGTCTTTCCCTCCCTGTGGCCAGATTTTGGTCAGAGAACAGCGTTCTAATGTCAGTGTGCTGGAGGCCTGGGCAGGCTGGGATATGCCACTTTTAGGCAGAAATTCTGTAGCCACGCCAGCATGAAACCTGGACGAAGTAATCTTGATGAAGTTCCAGCTCTCTGTTCTTTCTGGCTTCTGAGGCGAGGTGCTGCGTGCCATCAGAAACCCCTTAGCCTATGTCCGGAAATTGATCAGAGATCAAGCTCCAGCTGCTGTCCCAGGGGTATAGGTTTTAGGATTTGGCTGGATTCTCATTCTCTATTCAGTCTCAGGGTGTGGAGGCAGGGGAAGGTTGTGCCTCTGAACCATTTTATCCGAATCACATGTCTTGACTATCTTTGATGAGAGTTTTTTTCTAATACGCACCATGCAAAGTAACAAATCACTAATTTCAGCGATAAAAAACAAATGATGACATTCGAAATGCTTATAACAAAACATTGGCTGTTGATGGAGATATCCATCGCAGAAGGACTTGGAGCCCCCTGGGGAGCTGGCGGTCTCTGCCACAATGCTAGCCGGCCTTCCTCAGGCCCTGCATTCCCGGTGGTGGCCACCTGGCACATGTGTCACATCGCCCTGATGATTCAAAAGTACTTAAGAATAAAGGAGAAATGGTGTAACATCTACCATTGTTAATGGGAAAACTGAGGTAGGGTGAATTTGGCTTGAGATCACACAAAGAAACAACTGAACAAGTCACAGCTGTTGCGAACCCTAGATTCATCGCCCCCACCCCTGGTCCCCAACCCCAGCCTGTGTTCCTCCAGACACAATGTGTGAGTGTGTGAGTGTGAGTGTGTGAGTGTGTGCGTGTGTATATAGCCAGCTTTTTTTGGCTCCCACTCTTCTAGTCATAAGTTCAGCTACTAGGGTACTTTTCAAAATGCCAATTTGTCTCTAATTCTTTGGGAGACTGATTCTTGTAGACTGAATCCAGAATAACTCAATGCTTTGCTCTCCATAAGGTTTCTCCTTATTGAAGCAATTGTCATATGACATTTGTTTAATTTAACCTGACATTCCAAATCAACTAAGTATCAGTAGGTAGCTCCTTGAAGGGCAAAGATATTTTCTTTCTTTCTTTTCTTTTTCTTTTTCTTTAAATTTCCAGTGCTCAATGTAGTGCGTGGCACTCACTTGTATGACTGCAATGTCCAGAAATTGATCTGAGATTGATCTGAAGTTGATCTGAAGTTGATCTGGCTAAAAGGAATATGGTTAATATTATCACATCTCCGGGGCACAGATAAAGCTTATCCCTGTGGTAGTGGAAGACCATTACTCAAATAATAGGGCACACTTTTACAACCCTCACTGTGTGCCAGGCTCTATTCTAAACATTTTATTTATATTTAGTCATTTAATCTTTATAAAAATCATATGCAGTAGATACTATTACTACTCGTATTACCTCGTTTTTACAGATGAAGACACAGGCACAGAGAAGTCAAATGACATGCCCAAGATCAAAGAGCCAGGAAACGAGAGAACCAGGATTTGAACTCAGACACCTTGGCTCCAAATCATGTGTCCCTTTCCCTATGATGTAGTAGGTAGGAAGAAAATTGAATTTTTACCTCCACCTCACATCCTACACAAAAATAACACGTTAGGTGCTTTCAGATGATCTTCTGCCAGTTAAGTGGGTAAGGAGTAATACACAGTCAACCTGGGAATAATCACCATTGAGGCGATTACAGACATGGGAATCAGTGGGAGAAGACGGGGTTTTACTCTCGCGTTTATCTCCTGGAGAGGTGTTTATGAGAGCGTATGTATGGGTGGGAAGGGATTGCTAGGGAAGAGAAGAGAGAGAGCAAAGGGAAGATTGCAAAGCAGGTGCAGAGGAACCTTACAGAAGAGGAACCTCTTTTACCCTGTTTCCCTGGGCAGCCCCCATACAGAAGCGCACAGGTAGGGCCTTGTGTCTGAGAACAGAGAATAGTGACGTCTGGGTCCTGTGGTCACCAGATTATTGCCATTCGGGGATGGAGATCCAGTGTGCCAGACCTTCCAATTCTGAAAGAGAACAAGAAACTTGCGATTTATGTAAGATGGCCTGAATCTGAAAACAAAATACCTCTCCTGCCGAGACAAAGACCACCAGTTTGAGATCTCAGATCTTAGGCTTCGGGAGGTTCCAGGATTCAGAATTGTAAAGATTTATTGAGGATCCAGAAGTAAAGGCAAATGTCTGCATCTAAGTGATCACAATGAGCCGACAGATTTCCCTGGCCCTTCCCCAGGAGTCGCCTTGGATTTGTTGCAGCAGGATTCCCCACTTGTATTTCCTAATCATCAAACATGTATGCATCATTTCACAGTTTTACCATATTTGCATACCACATGTATCATGATTTAATATTTTTATCTTTATTGGCTCTATGTTAACTCCCTTTTTAAAGCTTAGGCTGCCATACCTGGACACAAGGAACAGACTGACAGCTGTTGTTGGGAAGGGGATGCGGGGGACTGGGTGAAAGAAGGCGAAGGGGTTAGCCAAAGAACATATATGCGTGACCCATGGACACAGACAACAGTGTGGGGATGGCCCAAGGGCAGGGAGGGTGGGGGCTGGGTGGAGGCAGGCAAAGGGGGGAAAATGGAGACATCTTCAACAGTGTCAACAATAAAAATAAAGAAAAAAATAATAAAATACAGCATAGGGAATATTGTCAATAATATTGTAAAAACTAGGTATAGTGTCAGGCGGGTACTTGAAAATATGAGGGGAACGCTTTGTAAAGAATGTGGTCGTCTAACCACCATGCCATACACCTGAAACTAATGCAAAATAATCATGAAAATCAACTATAATTGAAAAATAAAATTAAAAATAAAGATATTAAAATGTTATATATAATACTGTATAAATACATTATTATATATTATATATTATATAAAATACATACGTAAGAAACCCCTAGTCTGCCGTAGCCTATAATAAAATCATAGGTTTGATATGCTAGACATAGTCTTCCCCAAGTGCATTAAAATGAATAGACAATTAGCAAAATTAACATTGTTTATCCCGTCTACCTACCACTTAAGATCATTCTCTGGCGGAGCGCTTTCATCATGAGGAAGCACACCGCCATTCCGAAAAGGGCACTTTTAGACAAGGCTGAGACAGAATGTTGAAGAAGTGGAAAGAGACGCGATCGTGCCGGGCTGGAAGAGGAGGAAGAGGAGCCAGGGTGCAGAGAAACTGCATTTCATTTGATAGGAAATATGTGAACTTGATAGTTTAACTGTTAAAGGATGCTGTGGCTTTATTAAAGAACCCCTGTCCTTCCCATCGGTTTAGAAAAATCTCTGCCTATGTCCCATATTTCATTTGCTTGTTATCTCCCTACTATGAAAAACAATTTGCATGAAAACAGTCAGACTCTTAGTTCACAGGAGTCCTGCTGTTTTCGCTGCTCACTGGGGCTGGTGCGTTTTCTGGGGCTTAATTACAAGCCCTCGCTTTGGGAATGGTTAGGAAGCAGCAGGAATTGGACCCAGGTTTCAGACACGTGTGGAGGTGGCATTTTCATCTACAGTCCTTGGTGGTTAATTCCCAGGGAAGGAATCCTTGGAAGTGTACCACAGGGGGCTGGACCGAATTGACTGTAAGCATCCAGACAGGTGGGACTACATTTTATAAGGTGATGGTACAAGGAGCTTTCCCACTCCAGACTGATAGCTGTCGACAGGAAGGAGTCCTGTTCCCAGGTGCTTGCCTTGGGCACACGTGACAAACAGACATTCGTCAGGCTCCGTCCCTGGTGCCCATAGCTGGGGTATCAATATGTGCCTGGACAGAGCTCTCCTACTGACAGAGGCAGGAGAAAGCTTTCTTTTGAGTTGTTTTCTCGGAGTGATGAAAACTGTTTCTTTTTTCCAATTTGTTTTTAAAAATTCTTTTTAATTTATAAAAGCAATTTTTCAGGACAGAGGCCATAGTTGTATTCTAGCCATCACTAAATTGGAAGTGATACCTAGCATGTGACTAATATTAGTTCAACTAAATGAACTAATTTAAATTACTTGCTAATTAAATTAGTTAAGGCATTTGGGGGGAAGACAAAACAGTATGAAAATGGAATTAAAACCACCAATAATTCCACGCCAGAGATAGCCAGGTAATATTTTGATGAATTTTCTTCTAGTTTTTTTTCTTTGTACATTTTTCCTCATAAAATTGAGATCATGCTTTCTCAAGCATCTTATATTCTGCTTTCAAGTTCATGTTATATCACCAGAAATTTTCAAGATCATTAGTCTTCAAAAACATGACTTTTAATGACAGCACTGCCCTCCAGTATGTGGGTGTGACAGCTGAGTCAACCATTCCAATATTGGATATTCAGGATGCTTTCAAGTTTGTAGTTGGGACTGAGAACAATAAATGGTCACTGCAGCCATTGTGCTCCTTCTGGGTGGCCGGCACTGCCCCTGACGACAGGGCCCAGAGAGGGAGGAAAGCTCTCAGTTGACACGGGCAGTGAGTGGGGGACAGTGGAGGAAGCGAGGGCAGGCAGGCACAGTCAGGAAGGGGGAGGAGACCCAGAGCTGAGTGGTTCCTGGACTCCAAAGAAGGAGAGAATGTCTGGAAGGAGAAAGTGGAAATTTCAAAAGCGGGCAGACAAGTCCTGGCTGCCATTGGTAAACACTGTTTTCTGGCCCTCGGGCTGTCTTCTAGTTCTCTAATGGGACCCCCTCCCCCCCCTGCCGCAGGAACTTTGCACACACTGTCCCCGCTGCCCGGATCCCATCCACGGACTTACAGTCCCTGTCTTTAAGCTCTTAGCTCAGCCTCACATCCCTTTCCTGCCTTCCCTGACTAAGCGATTTCCCTCTATTATACACTCACACAATCAATGCTCTTTTTGGTATACATTTTCTATGCACTGTTATAATCCGTGATTACCGCAGGCCTCCTCCAGTGGAAACCTTGCTGATAATAAAATCACATTGAATGAATGGATGAATGAAGGGGTGGGGCTGAAAGATGTCTCTACTCTTTGCAAAGTTATGACAGATGCGAGCACGTAAAGATATAGAAGAAAAAGGAGCAGGGAGGGGTTCTCTTCCAGCTCTTGCCTGTGCCCAAGGGGAAGCATTTTCTTGGCAGGCACCTGGGTAGAGAGCACAGCTGGCTGGTCCACACAAGGTAGGACCAGGAATGAAACGCACGAACTTGGCCTCAGGAGCTCCCACGCTGCTCCTGTGACATGGGGCAACAGTGAAAAGGGAGGAAGGGGCTGACACCCTTTCTTGTCTCCCACCAGTTTCCTTACCATTGAGGGGGAAAAGGGGAGAGGGAGTCTTTGGAAGATTCTCCATGTGTGGCAGGCGGCAAGAAAGCGGACAGAAGGAGAGGAGGGAGATTTGTCAGAGCCGCACACGAAATGACTGAGAATTCAGGGACCTGTCTGGTGGCAATACCGTCAGCCATGGAAGAATCCATTTCTAATAGCTCCTTCTTATACATTATTCATAAAAACAGGAAGGCAGAACCGATAACATCAGAATCATACCGCTGTCCAGTAAATCTAATGACTGTAGCCTGAGGGCATTTTAACTAGCATGGAAAAAAAATATTTTTGCTAATTTGAGGTCTGGGAAGCTTAGAAAGCTAATTCAAACATGAAGAGCCGGTGTCAGTTTTGTATTTGGAAAAAGGCGTGGCCTTCCATCAGCAACACCTGTTTCTTTGTGGCGTCTGCAGCCTCCCTACCCTCTCATTTCTTAGTTGCTAATGGATAAATTAATGCTGCTGTAGTTAAATAGCCCTAGGTTTTCAAATCTGTCCCTATTTTCATGTCTGTCAGTCCAGAGGCAGGGGCAAGCAACAGGACTTTGAGGAGGGCTTTGGCGGATTTTGACATAAATTATTAGCTTCTAATCTTTTCAAGCCTAAGGGACAAGTGCTTTTAAAAGAGCAAGAGCAGCGTGCTGTTGCTGAAATCTGATCCCCTCCCAGTTTCTGGTTCATTACAACCGCAAGGTTCATTCCCTTCTAAATCCCCCTCCAACTTGCTATCAAATGAGCCAGGAGGTTAGTTTGTTAGAAGGGGAGAGGGAAAATTGGGAGGGCAGGTTATTTCAGTTGTCTCACGGTAGAGGTGCTGAGAGGGAAAAGGCAGCTGCCTATCTATGATTTTTCATTTGTCTATTATTTTCTGTCCTTCATGTAGAATGTTCTGGCTTCTTGAACATTTGTCGATGCCTTCAATTATATTCATCCATTCATCCCACAAACAATTATTTAGGGTATACGACTTGTCAAAGGTACTTGCAAACTATTTGCAAACTGAAAAATGAACCAGGCATTGGTGCCTGCCTTCGGGCAGCTTAAAATCTCTGCTGGCAGCCCTGGCCAGTGTGGCTCAGTTGGTTGGAGTGTCATCCCATATACTGAAAGGTCATGGGTTCGATTCCTGGTCAGGGCACATACCTTGGTTGCAGGTTCGATCCCCACTTGGTGTGTGTGTGCCAGGCAGCCAATAAGTGTTTCTCAAGTCAATGTTTCTTTCTCTTTCTCACTTCAATGCTTCTCTCTCCCTCCCTCTCTCGAAAAAGCAATGAAATAATGTCCTTGGGTAAGGATTAAAAAAAAAATAAATCTCTGCAGGCAAATGGAGATGTGATCAAACTCCTGCATAAAAGTGTTTCTCTAGGTGTTCTAGGAGAGGGAATGATTGCGGGGGCAGTCTTCAGATGATCAGGTTTTATTTGAATAATAACATATTTTATATTCATGTGAGTCATACAAACATAACTAGTCCTTCCAACTTGTAATTTCACAGACACTTGCTCAGAAGACTGGTGAAGCTGATTTAAAAAAAATATTGTTAATAGACCAAGTGATATTAGAATATGGTAAAATCACAAAATCAGTTCATAATAATAATAACAAAATAATAATAATAGCCAATACTTAGAATGCTTTGTATAGGCCAGGTAGTATTGGTAAGTGTTTTACAAATTTTTTTTCCTTTTTTGTGTAATCTCTATTCCTGATTTCTGGAGAAACACTGAAGTAGTTTGATCATGTGTCCATCTGCCTGCAGAGATTTTAAGCTGCATGAAGGCGGGCACCAAAACCTGGTTCATTTTTTAGTTTGCAAATAGTTTGTAAGTACTGTCTACAAGTCGTACACCCTCAATAATTGTTTGTAGGGTGAATGGATGCATGAATGAATGGGTGAATGAATGAATGAGTGGATGCATGTAATTGAATGTACCAGCTGATGTTCAAGAAGCCAGAGCATCCTACAGGAAGCACAGAAAATAACAGGCTCACCCTCTCACTGGCCGTTCTCTTTCCTGCTCTCCAGAGGGCGCGAGGTGGCCTGGCACCCTCCTAGGGGTTGTCTGGGCATTGCCAGACTGCCACTCTCCCCACAGCCAGGTTCCAGGACTGAGAGGGTGGACTCAGGAAGCCCAGTTTCAGCCTGAGTACTATCTTAATGACCAATCCAGCTGTATTAATAACAAGCCAGCTGCCACATTTCGGTCTCTTCTAGTTCCTGGTCTGGTTGGTTAAGAATCTGGAAGGGAGAAGGCATGTGATTAATTTACAACCATAACCACTCACCTTCACCACAACCTCGTGCATCATTATCATCCCCATTTGAGCAGGGAAACGGCCTCAAAGAGCTCAAAGAACTTGCTGGAGGTCACAGCCAGTGAATGGCAAAGCCAGGATTCAAACAGTTGTCTTTTCTCACATCTTTAAAAAAATTCATATTTCAGGTAGCTAAGCTGGTCTTCTTCAAAAATCTCTAACATGCTAGTATAACTGTTAGAAATCACAAAGTTTAAAGAAATGTTCTTTCTGCGTAGTTTTTGATGAGCAACTGAAGTCTTACAAAATGAAATAATCATGTGAATAATTAAATTATAATGATGACAGAGGGGTGGCTGCATATTTGGAAAGACTTAAAACATTTCATAGAACTCAGTGTTAACACTGACCGATTTTTTTCCTCGATTCTTCTCTGAATTCCAATGAATTTTTCATAAGCTTATTAATTAGCGCAAACCTTGGATTGCACTTTGTAATTAAGGTTTTCTGTGTTTCCCTAGACCTTATATCTGAGTTAAATGTTAATTTTTCATGTAGAAAAATTAGGAATTTGACGACTACCTTTTTTTCCTGGCAATAGAATATCCATGGTGGCTGTCAAAAAAGATTGAGTGCCTGAGTTTCCAAGATAGGGAGT
>PVJD01008817.1:0-68760 GCA_004026545.1 Mormoops blainvillei
GAAGAAAAAGTGAAGGCTACGCAAAGTGAAATAAAGCAAAATATACAGGGAACCAACAGTGAAGGGAAGGAAACTGGGACTCAAATCAACGATTTGGAGCAGAAGGAAGAAATAAACAGTCCACGAGAACAGAATGAAGAGATAGGAATTCAAAAAAATGAGGAGATGCTTAGGAACCTCCGGGACAACTTTAAATGCTTCAACATCAGAATCACAGGGGTGCCAGAAGGAGAAGAGGAAAAGCAAGACATCGAAAACTTATTTGAACAAATAATGAAGAACTTCCACCATCTGGCAAAGGAAGTAGACTTCCAGGAAGTCTGGGAAGCTCAGTGTCCCAAAGCAGTTGGACTCAAGGAAGCACACACCATGGCACATCATAATTATATTACCCAAGATTAAGGATAAGGGAGAACCTTAAAAGCAGCAATAGAAAAGGAGACAGTTACCTACAAAGGAGTTTCCATAAGACTGTCAGCTGATTTCTCAGAAGAAACCTTACAGGCAAGAAGGGGCTGGAAAAAGTGTTCAAAGTCAAGAAAGGCAAGGACCTACATCCAAGAACACTCTATCTGGCAAAGCTATCATTTATAATGGAAGGGTAAAAAAAGTGCTTCCCAGATAAAGTAAAGTTAAAGGAGTTCATCATCACCAAGCCCTTATTATGTGAAATGTTAAAGGGACTAATCTAAGAAAAAGCAGATGAGCAAAGCTATGAACAGTGAAATGACAACAGACTCACAACTATCAACAACTGAACCTAAAAAAATAAAAACAAAAACAAACTAAACAAGTAATTAGAACAGGAACAGGGGAACAGAAATGGAGATCACATGGAGGGTTATCAGCGGGGATGGGGAGGGTGAAGAATGGGGGAAAAGGTACAGGGAATAAGAAGCATAAATGGTAGGCACAAAATAGGGGAAGGTTAAGAATAGTATAGGAAAGGGAGAAGCCAAAGAACTTATATGTACGACCCATGGACATGAACTAAGGAGGGTAATGCTGGTGGGAGGGCATTGTAGGGCGAAGGGGAATAAAGGGGAGAAAAAAATGGGACAACTGTAATAACATAATCAATAAAATATATTTAAAAAAAGAGAATAAAAATCATAGGTTTTAAAACACAACGGTAATAAACTAGAAATAGATAACAGAAAGATCACTGGAAAATGCCAAAATACTTGGAGATGAAGCAATATACTCCTAAATAACATATAGGTCAAAGAAGAAATCTCGTGAGAAATTTAAAAATATTTTGAATTACATGATAATAAAAATACAACTTATCAAAATTTTTAGGATGCAGCAAAAGCAGTGCTTAGAGGGTAATTTATAATACAGATTATGTATATTAGAAAAGAAAAATGTAAAATCAATAATCTAAACTTCCACCTTAGGAAACTAGAATAAAGAGAGCAATTAAATCCAAAACTAGCAGAAGAAAATAATGATAAATACTAGGTAGAGCAGAAATGAAATTGAGAACAGGAAATCAGAAGAGAAAATCAGTAAAAGCAAAATCTGGTTCTTTGGAAAGATCAATGTAATAAATATACCTCTAGCCAGACTAATGAGGAGAAAAAAGAGAGAGAATACAAAGTGACAGCATCAGAAATCAAAGAGGGAACATTACTACCACATGGACATTAAAAGGGTAATCAAGGAATACTATGAACAACTCTACGTCCACACATTTGATATCTGAGATGAAACAGATCAATTCTTTGAGACACAATCTGCCAAAACACACACAATAAGAAAAAGGCATTCCAAATAGGCCTATATTGTTAAGTAACTATGGGTAAGTCTACAAAATGCAGTATTATTTGACAAGTGAAAGTAAGATACACTGACACATGCTACAACACAGATAAACATTTAAAACATCGTTAACTGAAAGAAGCTAGTCACCAAAGGCCATTTACATGAAATGTGTACAACAGGCAATAGAACCCAAAGACAGAGGAAGTAAGTTAATCGTTCGTTGCCTAAGGTGGGAAGTTGGGGTGGGAATAAGAAACGGGAGTGATTGCCAAAGGGAACAGGGTTTCTTTGGGGTGATAAAAATGTTCCAAAATTGACTGTGGCGAAGGTTGTGCAACTTTGTAAATATACTAAAAACTGTTCAATTGAATGGGCAAATTTTGTGGATTTATGTGAATATCTCAATAAAGCTATTTTTTAAAAACGTGCAGTCTTAAGGAAAGCCTCAACACGAAAAAGAAAGAACAAGGCAAAGAAAGAAACAACCAGCAAAACAACAAAAAGGAATCCACAGGACATAGAGGCATTTGGGAAGCAGGAAAGAAAGAAACGAACTTGAAATAATAAGAGAAATAAAAAACATAAAAATTAAAAACATAAAACAAGAACAACTTGTAATGCCTGTCCCCTAAAACATGTAATTTGAAATCTGTAAGATACAGTCAATGAGAGCTTCCAGAAAGTGAAATAAAAAAGACGTGGATTGTAGGATATAAACGTAAGAAAATGAGAGGGTCATTTGAGGAGCTCCAACCTATAGGAGTTAGAGAACAGAAAGAATAAAGTTCAAAGAAGTATGTAAGAAAATTTCCTAGAACTGAAGGGCACTAGCCTCTAGGTTGAAAGCTCCTAGAGTGTTCAACCTATATCAAGGAACACCATCATGAAATGTAGGACAAAGATGATCCCAAATACTTCCAGAGAGGAAGACAGATCAAGCACAGACAGAATCAGAATGGCAGTCACACCAGAAGCAGGGAAACAAAGGACTCATGTCTTCAAAGTGCTGCATAACTTTTCATGCTAGAATTTTATGCCCACCCATATTTTTAATCGAGTAGAAAAGAGACATTTTCAGGCATTTGGTAAAAATGAGATCCCACACAGCAAAGTAACAAAAGGAATTTCCAAGATGACAGCTGCTTGCCAGGCTTGGAGAACAGCCGGTCCAGGCTGCAGGAGGAGGTGGACGAAGCATCTGTGCTCTTGGAAAGTAGTCTGGCATCTGACAGATCCACTGTAGCAGCTGGAGAGGAAGGAAGGAGGGAGGGGAGGGAGGAACCTGTAGTTTCAAGGAAAACAAAGCAAATTAAAAATTTAAGTAATTATTAAGTCCAAGAGGAAAGAATTTTCATACAAGAAACAATCACAATATACTATTTGCCTCAAAGACTACCTAGCATAGTATTAATAATATTTACAGTGACAATTGATTTAAATAAAAATCTTGATAGAACTATAATGGGAAACAGAGATTGAGGAGAGGAATATAAAAGGATTACCACAATATGCAGTTGGCAGAAGAAATTTAAAATAAGTCAAGAAATATCATTAAAAGCTATTAGTAATGTAATGAAAATCCCAGAAAAATAAACTTAGAAAACACAAGGGTAGTTGTGTTGAGGGGGCAGGAAATGGCAAGAGGTGGACAGAGACTCCTTTTCATAGTAATATAACTATGTACATTTATTGTGTTTATAAAATTAAAAATTAACTTTAAACAAAAAAGAAAAAGACATTACTAATTATTCAAACCAACAGTCTTATTGGGGTGATAACTTTGTAAGATATATAAATGTATAAATCAATATGTTGTACACCTAAAACATAATATTGTATGTCAACTGTAATTGAAAAATAAATTTTAAAAAACAAATTACCCATCAGTAAATGAGTGGATCAAAAAACTATGATACATTTACAGAATGGAATACTGCACAGCAGAAAGAAAGAAGGAGCTCCTACCCTTCGCAACAGCATGCATCGATCTGGAGAGCATTATGCTAAGTGAAATAAGTCAGGCAGTGAAAGAAAAATACCTTATAATCTTACCTATAAGTGGAACCTAATCAACGTAACAAACAAGCAAGCAAAATATAACCAGAGACATTGAAATAAAGAGCAAACTGACAGTAACCAGAGGTAGGGAGGGGGATAATGTGGGAAAGAAGGGGAGGGGTTGTCAAGGAATATGTATGAAGAACCCATGGACCAAGCCAAAGTGGGGTAGGATTGAGGATAGGAGGTGGGGATGGGCAGGGAGGTTGGGGGGGGCGTGGTACAGGAGAAATGGAGAAAACTGTACTTAACAATAAAAAATAAAATAAAAATGTACTATGAAATAGTAAATACAAATATTTATTGTAAAAAATGAAAATATTAAATGTATAGTTAATATTGGGAAAGTATAGAAACCTTTAAGAAAAATGATGTTATCCATAATCTCATCAGTCAGAAAGGGCCTTCTTAACATTTGGGTTCAAGTTGACATATTATCGTGTGTGTGTTCTTGGGAGCATGATTGCACATAAAACTGAGATCATTCTATACAAAAAAAAAAATTAATGAATATACCAGTGGTCTTAAAGCATTTTTGTTGTTGTTGTTAGCAGAACGCTTTTCCTCCAAATTTTATGCAGAACAAAAGCACAGCTAGTCTGACAGAAGCAAAGGGCAGGGCTCTGTTGCCCTAGCAGCCCCTGAAACACTTCCTCTTAGAAGTCACTAATTCTAAAGAATTATAAAACTTACTGATTCAGGCTCTGCCTCATATAACTAATAAGTCTGGAAGAAGTTATACAAAGTTGGGGTTAAACTCAAGAGCCCATGCCCAGGACTCTTTCTCATATACGGTCCTGCCTCAAAAATTTGTAAACAAAGGGACAGAGGTATCAATTAATGGCGATTCATGTTTAGGGAGGAAAATGCGGATATCCTTGATTACACTGGTGTAGGAATTGGGGAAAGTGAAAGGGAATGCAGGAGACTTGAGGCTTTTACAGGAGAGACTTGGCAAAGAAATAAACCTACAGCTTCAAGAAGCTAAGTAAACCACAAACAGGGTAAACCCAGAGAAATCCAAGCCAAAACACATGATACTAAACTTCTAAAAGGTAATCAAAGAAAAAACCTTGAAAGCAGCCAGAGAAAAAACAACATCTTTTCTACAGGGAGAAATAATTAGAATGACAACAGATTCTCATCAGAGACCATGGAGGCTAGAAGGAAGTGTCAACCCAGAATCCTGTACCCTAAACAAGATTATACCCCCAAATAGATATGCCTAAAATACCTTTCAGGTTAAAGGGAGAAATGAAGACACTTTTACATGAGGGAAAACTAAGAATCTGTTGCCAGTTGACCTATTCTAAAAGAATGGCTAAAGGAAGTTTTCTAAAAAAGGAAAAGATAAAAGAAAAAGCCTTAATCCGACAGGAAGCAAGAACTCAGTAAGAAAAACTATTAGTAAATACAACAGGCTTCTTCCCTCTGCTCTTGAGTTTTCTAAGGTACGTTTGATGGCTGAAGCTAAAATATAATAACACTATTTGACTTGAGTTTCAAAAGAACAATGTTACCATCAGGCATTTCTCTCAGAGGCCGTATGTATTTAACCACAGTTTCCTTTAACCATAGAATTTTTCTTCCTTTCCACAGTAAATAAGCACATTTTGTCCACTAAATTTAAGCTGCCACTTTGGGAAATGGACAGTTTTCTTGCTAAAGGAAATGTTTCTTTAATGATAGAAAAGGATACAATGCTTAGTAAAACTACTTATAAATACACACATGATGTACTTATAAATACACACATAATGGCAATGATATTCTTGATTATGCTGAATTCTGCCAGCTGAAATAAAGTATTAGTTAAGTACTGGGGCTTTAAACTTGGTTTATAAGTCAAATTTGGAAGATGTAAACTCCATTTCAAAAATTTGTAACTAAAAAATGGTTCAGACCACAGGAGGTTCAGGGGAAGCCTGCCATGCTGGCTAATGTTTTTCTCTTTGTGACATGCACTTTGACCTATCAAGGGACAAATAGCATGCAAGGTGGAGAAGGAAACTTGGAAGGAATGCAATATAATTTGCTCCCTCAGCAAACTCCAATCACATCCAACAATGACCACAAACATGGTAAAGCCAGGCCTTGCTGTACCCTGGCAACCCTCTGAGCAAAGAATTCATAAATGCTCAAGTATCCACCTCCTATGGAATCTGTCAAAACACTGAAGAGACTGTTCTCCATAATCTGTTGTCTGGCCAGTAGCCCAGTTAAATGACTCATGTTAACTGGGCAGGAAGAGATGATGATGAATGAGAAGAGAATCGAAATCGTTTCGGAGTCTCAACTGAGGAAGGTCTTAGGGAACATCGCTCAATTAATGCATAAAATTAGGATCATCATTTTAAAGGATACTCAAATAGCTACCAAGCATACACAAAAATGCTCAACTTCTTTCAAAATAACAGGAATTTCAAGTAAAACACCAAGGTTTTTGTTTTTTCAAATTTAGTTAATGGGCAAAGATCAAAAAAATTAGTACATTAGTACACTGTGTGGTTGGCAAGACTCTACCTAAACTATCTGCACGTTGCTATTGGGAATGTATATTGACACAGTATCTATTGTCCGGTCTAAGATTTGATTTTATCCTACTTACAAGCGAGTAAGTAAGTGAGCTTGTTCACTCTTTTATGGATCCTGGACTAAGACAGGAGATGCCTAGATCAGAGACAAATGACTTTTGTTACTCATAGCACATGAAACAGTTTGAGCACTAATGTGTTGGAACAATGAGCTGGCTGAAGGTGCTCATCGCAAACAAACCTGAGAAATGGTCCACATAAAGACAGGTGCTCATCGCAAACAAACCTGAGAAATGGTCCACATAAAGACAGGTTAACGAGGTACATTCTTGGCTACTCAGTGGGGTGTGCAGGGGATGGCCTAGAGGGGCTCTTTCCACGATTGCTCATGGCTACTCTGCAATAAAAACCACACATACAATTAACTTTTGACCCAGCAATTCCACCTCTAGGAATCTATCCTACCTATTTCCTTGCACAAAATGACAGCTGTAAGGGGTTATTTATTCCAATATGGTTCATAATAGAAAAATACCAGAAACAAGTGAAATGTCCATTGACATAGATCTGGCCTAATTATAACAGACCCTCATGTTGGAATATTACATAGTAATAAAAGGGTGAAAAATTTCTTTATGTGCTAGAACAGGCTGCCAATAAAACAGATGAAGGAAAATATGCATAATTCTCCCACTTACGTAAAAGAGGCAAAAAAGTACACATATTTTCTTGTGCCAAGTATGCATAAAGTTTCACTTTTCTAAGGATACACAAAAAACTAATTTTAACTGTATCATATGACACACTGATAAAAGCAAGAACTTAAAATTCCAATAAAACATGACACCAAGGGGTTTGTATTCAAAATTTTAATAATATTTTGTGCCAATAGAAGCTTTTTAAAGGCAATGATATATCAATAAATAATAGTTAAATTGAGTTCCTGAGAAAGAACCTACCACTTAAAAGTGTGTCAGAGCGCTGTAAATAACAACACAGCATTACTGTAAAGTCGCAGAAATACTGACAGTCATGGTACAAGCACAGCAGATGTTGGGATTTGCCATTCATACAAAATGTAAACCGGTACACAGGAATTTTTTTTTAATAGTTTAGACATGATAAACTTATAAGTGTTGTTGCCTAGATATATACTAAATAATGAATACATTATGCTAAAAATGTCAAGGAAAAATATGTGGAATAATATAATGAAAATATAATGCATTGGATTCTTACAAAGCAAGAGAACTGAACTTTTCACTGAAATATAAATCACTTTAAACAGGAATCATACTAATTTGAAATAAGGAATATTTTGTATGTTTATCTATGTAGTTATATATACATCTACACATCTAAGAAAATATGTATGGCTTCATTTTTTTTTTTGTATTCTAATATCACTTTGAATATCTTTGCTGTTTTACAAAGATGAGGAAAATGTACTTTTAAAACCAAGTTAAGATTGATATTTCAAAGCACACCAAAACAAAAAAAAGTGAAAGAATACCAAGATTACTAAATTTCAACATGGTAAGACTGCAGCTGTCTCAGCAGTGCAAGGAATGGTGTCGGGCAGACCTCTCGGTGGCGGCCGTCTGGTGGCAGCTATTGGATCCCACACATCAGCTATGCCAAGAATGAGAGAATAGACTGACTGGTGAAACAGACAGAGTTCCATGATTAACTTCAAACTTTTTGGCATAGCTAAATTAATCCCTTTAGATGTACACAAGTTTAGTATATGACAAATGCTTAATTTTAGCCCCTAAAGAATCCAACCATACCCAAGACACACAAAGAAAGTCACTTCTCAGTTACACACTTGTGTTTCTTTAACAAAACAGTAAGGGGTACAATCACAGTGAAGTCACCCACACATGTCATCACACACTGTCTACAATGTCTCATTTAGAGATACTGTATAAAAACGTCTTCACAGAACCCGCTGTGAATGGCAAGACATGGTCATTTATAATAGAAAGCCCAGCTCATGCAGCACAGCACTCTCTACACACCAGACATCAGAAGTCACACCCACGGAGTCACCTTACTCACGAACTGCTTATTATACTATAATATGCAAGAAGCAGGGGAAAAAAAGCAGCTTTTAACATAGCACAATTTTGAAATGTGGGAAAAAATATAAAACAAAAACCACCGTGTGAATAAAATGTATCAGTAACATCAAAACAGTGTTATCTTTTTTTATGTTATTGCACAGAGATTTCTTAATACGTTCTTCAGTTTTAATTTCTTTTCCTAAATGTGAGTAAGTGCTGTGATAAAATACAAATGTATAAAATGACAGCAGCATGATTTGTCAGAGTTAATCCCTATAGTTCAGTAAGAAAAATGACTATAAACAAAATAAGTGCTCTTTCTAAACTGTACTAAATTTTTAAAAATTTCTTTTGATGCAGTGAAGGTCCTCAAAATCCAATTCAAAGCCATGTTGACAACAATCCCCCTTATCAACCAGAATCTAGAAGTGAAGACATGCTAGACTGGAGTCCTTTTTTAAAAAGCATTTTTGCTTGTTTTGGGTTTTTTGGTGAAGACTAGAATTTCAAGTGAAGTAATCAATGAACTAACTGAAAACAAAGCTGCCCTGAACTTTCCATCAGGCCTTTTAAGGAACCAGCCACGAGTACCTGGACCTGAGGAAGACGGGTGTCAGTGCCAAGTCTGTCTACACGTACACTGGTTGGCAACCTTCAGTCTGATCCACCAGATTGGAATTTTCCAAATCAGAGTTCTCAGCCTGCGACATCTCTGCTCCTGAAGGCTTTGGGCATCTGAAGGGGTAGCCGTTGTCATCAAAGAACCTTCGGAAGGTGAATTCATAAAATGCATGTTCAGGGTGCTTGTTATTTGGGGAGGTGAGCGTGTCCCAGGCCTTGGTGCTGTCTTCACTAGCATCATGCCAAGGGCTTTCTTCATCTACGGGGTCAAAATTTGAGGTGTCCATGGGGTGGCTGATCTTGGGAACGTAGGGAGCCGGCTGCTTCCGAATGTCACTAGAGAAATCCATGGTGATGAAGAATGGGTGGGCCTTCAGGTCGTCAGCCCCGTTCCTCCCCAGCCGGTGGTCAGCAGCACAGCACAGTTTAGTGATGAGGTCCCGGGCCTCGGGGCTCAGCTTGACCTGGGCTGGAATGTGGAGCGTGTTCTCCCAGTTTATCACCTCAAGAGACAATAGAACCAAAGGTTTAGTTTCTCCCAACATCTCAAGGCTTACATGGGCAGTTATGGGACAAAAGGTGATCATGTGACTTTTAAATAATCTTAGTCTCCTGATGGGAGAAAAGTCAGGATAGACTCAGAAGCCACAGTTGTGGATCTGAGCAGCCATAGCAGGTCATTGTTCTAGCCTGAGGCCGGCATGCTGAAGCCCGATGCAGACCCAGGGAGACGAATTTTCTTCTATCAGAGAGACTGTTTAGCAGAAGAATTTTGTGCTTTCCAAGAATTTTGTGCTTTTACAAGAATTCGTAAAAATGGTGCAGCCACTATGGAAAACAGTGTGAAAAAATTAAACAGAACTACCACACGACTCAGTAATTCCACTTCTGGGTATATAGTCAAAAGAACTGAAAGCAGTCTCTATCAGAGAGACTGTTTAGCAGAATTTTGTGCTTTCCACAAAAATGAAGACACTAATCCTCCCTGAGTCGTTTCTTTAGCTATGGCAACAGATTTTTGTTGAACCATCATGGTTCTCATTCAGTACTTATTGTGGCCGAGAGATGGTCAGCTGGGGTTTAGTAAGTGAAAAAAGCAACCTCAGAGGAAACAAAACTGATCTACCCTACAGCCTCCTATCCCGGATGCTCGACTGCACACACCAGCCATTTAAATGCTCAGTAAATACATTTGTCATAGAAATGTGTTTACAGTGAGGAGAAAAGCTAAGGGACTTTACTGTTCATACTTTGAATCAGGATAAACAAGGCCAACATAACTGGCTACTGCTTGGGTGACTGAGCATTGAGTCAGGTGTGGAGGAAGGTGGGTGTGGGGATGGGGGGGGTTGGTTTGAACCTGAGTAGTTTTAGTAGAGCTAAAGCTTACAGAATTTCTATGAGAAAACATAAGGGAAAATCTTCATGACATTGGATTTGGCAATGATTTCTTGGATATGATACCAAAAGCAAAGACAACAAAAGAAAAATATAAATTTGACTTAATCAAAATTTAAAACTTTTGTTCATCAAAGGACACTGCTGACAGAATGAACAGGCAACCCACAGAATGGAAGACTATTATTTGCAAAACATGTACCTGATAAGGAGTTAATATCCAAAATATATAAAGACTTTCTACTTTCTACAACTCAACAACAAAAAACAAATAACCTGATTTAAAAAGGGCAAAGGCCTTGAACAGACATGTCTCCAAAGACATACAAATGTCCAGTAAGTACACAAAAAGAGGTTCAACATCACTAATCATTAGGGAAATGCAAATCAAAACCACTATGAGGTATCATCTTACTAGGATGAAGTGAAGCCACCATTAGGATGGCTACTATAAAAAAAGGAAAAGAAGTGTCGCTGAGAATGAGGAGAAAATGGAAGTCTCATGCACTGTTGGTAGGAATGTAAAAATGGTGCAGCCACTATGGAAAAGAGTGTGAAAAAATTAAATAGAACTACCACATGACTCAGCAATTCCACTTCTGGGTATATAGTCAAAAGAACTGAAAGCAGGACTCACACAAATTCTTGCACATGACTGTTCATATTAGCACTATTTGCAATAACCAAATAAGGTAAAAACAAACCAGAGTCCACTGTTGGGTGATGAATAAATAAAATTTGGTCTATACATACAATGGAATATTATTCAGTCTTGAAAAGGAAGGGAATTCTTCCACATGCAACAACATGGATGACCCCTGAAGACATTATTCTCAGTGAAATAAACCAGTCACAAAAGGACACACATTGTGTGATTCCACTCATCCAAGACACCCAGAGCAGTCAGTTTCACAGAAACAGAAAGTAGAAGAGAGGTTATAGGGGCTGGGGGAGGTGGAATAGAGAGTTATTGTTAAACAGTTACAGTTCTGTTTGGGACAATGGAAATGTCTGGAAGTAGACAGTGGTGTCAGTTGCACTACACTGTGAATGCATTTATTGCCATTAAATTGCACACTTACAAGTGGTTAAAATGGTAAATTTTATTCACATTAGAAACTGAGGTTATTATCATGCAGGCAAATTAGCTAGTGGTTTAGCTATTCAATGTGGCTACAGATAATACCAACTTTCAATTTTGTTGTTACTGGCATGAAACTAAACCTTAATTTAGGGATCTTCTAATTAAGGGGCTATTAATTTAGGTTCTACCATGAACTCCAGAGCATATGAAATCTTCCTAGAATTGTTAGTAAACCTGTCAGTGGTAAGTGCACTGTTCTAAGAAGTGGTAAAGATTTCATCAGATTCTCAATTCAATTCTTAAGTAATCAAATCATTTATGTCAGAAAGTAAATGGCTATCATTCTAAAACTAATCACTTAATTACATCAAATGAATATTAGAAATATGTACACTAGCCTAACCTCATATTGATAATTTGCAAACAGTAATGATAAAATATCCAAATAAATAAACTGATTTCTTTAAGGATAGTTTATAAAGTCTTCTGTTGTTTTTGCACAATGGTAGCAGAGACTAGATCTGACCATGCCTTACTGCTTCTCTTTGTTCTCACCCAGAAATACCGAGATGGCAGGTGACCAATGGTTTAAGTAAAATTTCACACACACAATATACTATAGTTTAAAACTCAGTCCTAACTCTAGGGTTTTACTTATTAAAATAAAAATTTTCAAACCCCATTTTATACAACTGAGATTCCCATATTACTCAGAATAAAAGGTCAGAAAATCATATATTTGCGGCAAACGGATGCATTTTCCCCTTCATTACCTTCAGCTGGGTCTCTGTGGGAGTTGGGGCCAGAAAGGGTGGCTGCCCCACCAGCATCTCAAAGAGAATTACTCCAACGCTCCACCAGTCACAGAGCTGAGTGTATCCTGAAAGACAAGGCCACATTCAAGTCCAGCATGGGCATGTACTCTTCTGAGAGAAGAATTGTATGAAAAAGATCAAGTATTATTTTGCTACATGGGGAAATACGTTGGAGCAGCACATGTTATATAAAAGAAAACCACCCTACACAAAACACGTCTCCTTGCATATGTGGTTTAGAATAAAGGCTGGAAAGGGCATGTGCTAGGGTAGTAAAGAGTGTTTATGTGGGGGGGAGGATGTCATTTGTCTTTTTTCTTATTTTTAGTCAGTGGTCTGTGATAAACACAGGATGCCTTTGTAATAACAAAAGACTTTGATTTTAAAAGATTACTGTTGTTGTTACTAACGATACTAACCAGAATTTTAAATTCTTAAAGATCACACAGACACAAATTACAATAATAGTAACCACAAACAGAAAGTGTTAAGACCTGTGAATAGGTGTGTCCAGTCATGAGGGCTTCCAGGCAAGGCTTTCCTGGGAGGCTCAGAGGTAGTTGAAGACCATGAAGAGGAGGAGGAAAGACGGCACTTTGGCAAAGGGCACAAGGGTCACTGAAGACACAATTGCTGTGTGAGGAACTAACTAGCCAGGCTCTCCCTCACAGTGCTCCCAAGAAGGAGCTGAGGCAGGAGCCCTGCAGTTCAGTCAGAGCCAGCCCCAAGGAGGCTGCTGAGCAGGTGCATTTTTTTCTCTGATGCTCTCCCACTTTTCCTCCAGAGCCTCATATCCCAGTCCAAACCATGCTCCAATCTTGATGTCACCCAATCTATGCTAAGTGTCAACTGGGACCTAAGGCCTGCTGGCAGTATTCCCAGTCGAGTTCCTCGAGACTCTTTGGTGCCCTCCATCCCAGTCCTTCTTGCCCTTTTAGCACCAAGGGCTGCAGAGTAACCCCACCCCTGGTTCTGGACTGTGTGCATAGTGGATGCTGGAGAAGGGTGGGATGGGAAGAAGGATGTTTTGCCCCACAGCGCAGCACCACCTCCTCCTACTCTGAGACCGCAGCTGAGCAGCAAGGTTATTGTGATAGCTGTGGCTCAGTGGTTAATTTGCCTTGGATTACCGCAGCTAACAAAGAAAACTCAGACTTGAACCAAGTTTAGCTGGCTGCAAAGATTTGAAACAACACATGTGAAAAGACAGGCCACTGGTCCGAGATTTATTGCACAGACTCAGGTCAACAAACCACTGCTGCCATGCGCCATGTAAATGATTACTGGAAGATTCCACTGGTGTTCAGTCAGGTGTCATTTTGACGGAACAGAACATCCATCCAGGACCAATTTTACTGAGCACTTATAGTTTCATGCACACTGTTGTCCCCAAATCTGACCTTCACGGTGCAAGGGACAACTGGAGGAAAAGAATATTTTTATTTTGTTATACTCAATAACCAGCTGGAGATGATACAGCTCAACTCAGAACCTGAGCAAGAAGCTGTGGTACATATATACAATGGACTATTACTTGGCCATAAAAAGAATGAAATCTTCCCATTTGCAACAACATGAGTGGATTTGGAGAGTGTTATACTAAGTAAAATGTGTCAGTCAGAGAAAGGCAAATTAACTTAGGATTTCACTTATATGTGGAGTCTATAGAACAATATTAACAAACTAAAACAGAAACAGACTCACAGATACAGAAAACAGACTGATGGTCACCAAAGGGGAGGGGGCTTAGGGCACTGGGTGAAAAAGTTGAAGTTGAAGGGATTAAGAGGTACAAATTGATAGCTACAAAATAGTCACAGGGATGTAAAGCACAGCACAGGAAATATAATAAATAATATTATAATAACTGTGTATGGTATCAGGTGGGTATAAGAAATATTGGGGTGGGGGGGGGGGTGGATCACTAAGTATATTATATGACTGTCTAACCACTCTGCTGCATACCTGAAACTAATACATACTAATAATGAATTTAAAATGTAATTGAAAAAAACAAAATCAAATAATTTTTTAAAAAGAGTTAGAGCTAGAGCTTGGAACTGTCTGGCTTAGGCAGACTGAATAGTGTCTCTGAATAGTGTCTCAGAGTTGTTTCTACCATATGACTGTCAAACCAGTTCTGGAGTACCAGATAGAAAGCCCACACCTCTACCCTATCTCTCACTTCCCAGTCAAAGGAGGAGCAGGCAAAGACTAACCTAAAGGTGCATGTCTTCTGTCACCCTGGGAGCAAGAGTGGTTCCAAAATGGAAGTGACACATGTTTCCATGGGTACAGGGTTATAGTGGGCATATTTAGGGTCTCAGAAAGCTGGGGCTGGAGAGACTGTCAGGGGTCCTCTGGCTCCGCAGCTCTGGAGTCAAGATGGCCTCCAGCTGGGCAGGAGTATGGAATGACCTATGTGAGGGCCCAAGGCACTCACCTTTTCGGAGGAGCACTTCCGGCGCAATGTAATTTGGGGTTCCAACCAGGGAGTGTGCAAGACACCTCTGATGCTGCTTCCTGGCTCTCTGCTCCAGGGTCTTCAGCCTGTCTCCACAATGACAATTAGATACATCGTCCCAGAGGTCGCCAGGCTCCATGCTGTCCTGTCTGATGTGGCTCCCTTTTTCGCCCAGGAATCAGAGAATACAAAACAAATTAAGTTTTCACTTTTTGACAAATCCATAGCTTCAAACTGATGAGTAATTCAACTTAGCTCCTGACACACTAAGAGAAAGAACACTGCCCAGCTGCTTAGCAGGGTAGCCTGAGGTCCTAGGTGTGAGATTGCATGTGAGGTAAACACTGCACCACGACAGAGGCAGCTGCGGTGTGGTGACATCAGCTGTAAGCTGTACTGAGACTTGGATAACTGAGGGAACATCACTTTGCGCCCTTCTCAGGCCAATCTCAGCAAGACATGCTTTAAGGTGAGCATGGAAAAGCGCAGGAGGATTTTTAAAATGTGAATTTAAAAAATGACTTAAATGCCAGAAAATGTGACTAAATTAAATGACATAGGATCTGTTTTAAGTTTAAAAAAAAAAAAAAAAGCCCAGAAACCTGAGGTATGGTATTAAAATAACTACTTTAAAAATCTAAGCCACCCTGGTTGGGAAGCTCAGTTGCTTACACTGTCAACCCAATATGCTAAGGTTGTGGGTTTGATCCCCAGTCAGGGCACATACAAGAATCAATCAATGAATGCATAAACGAGTAGAACAGCAAATCAATCTGTCTTTTTCTCCCTAAAATCAATATGTTTTAAAAAAATTTTAAAAAGAAAAAGAATCCAAGCCATAAATAATGGTCAGCTATTTCTGATTTTTCCAAACAGCAGAACTACAGGAGCTGGAGTTAAACTATAATCATCCTTATAACCATATCTACACTTTCAGATACCTAAAGATACTACACATACACAGACAGATTCAGGTCAGCTGTATGAGGATTCTTCAGGAGTTTGTGAGGTTTACTTTTTAAGGATCATTTTAATAGGGCAGAGTGATGGTTCCTCACAAAGGCCCCATGACACCTACTGTCCTAAAAATATCATAGTAAAAAAATCCATATCATACTACTTCTTTAGGGAGAAAATGATGTCACATCAAATTATAAAATAATGGAGTGACAGATAATTTCACAACAATTAGGAACCACTAGGGTGGGAAATAGTTGCATTTAGATCAATAGTCCTCAACCTTTTTGGCGCCAAGGACCGATTTCATGGAAGAAGGGGAGGTGGAGGGGACAAGAGGCAGAGCTCAGGTGAGCTTCACTAGCCTGGCTGTGGAACTGGGGAAGGGGAGATAGGAGGCAGAGTTCAGGCGAGCTTTGCTTATGGCCCAGTTCCTAACAGGCCACGGACTGGTGCCAGTCCACGGCCCAGGGGTTGGGGACCCCTGCTCTAGATGGTTCACTTGTGTCCAGATGTGTAAAGTGGGTGCGGTGTACCCAAGATAGTACCTTTCTGGTAGTACTTGGAGTTGTGAGTCCACCTGAATCCAGTGCAGAGGCCAAAATCTGTCAGTTTGATGTGACCATCAAGATCTATCAAAATGTTGTCTGGCTTGATGTCTCTGTGGATAAAGCCCATCTTGTGGACACTCTCGATGGCCAGAGTCAGCTCTGCGATGTAGAAGCGTGCCAGGTGCTCAGGGAAGACCTCCATCCGTATGAGCAGGCTCATCATGTCGCCCCCAGGGATGTAGTCCATTACAAAGTACAAGCTGTCCTTGTCTTGGAAGGAGTAGTAGAGTTTGACAACCCACTCATTATCTGCCTCAGCCAGGATGTCCCTCTCAGCCTTGACGTGGGCCACCTGATTCCGGTTCAGGACGTCCTTCTTCCTTAGGGTCTTCATGGCATACAGGGCATGAGTGTCCACCTTACATGCCAGGCACACTTCCCCAAAGGCACCTATCCCCAGGGTTTTGATTTTCACAAACATGGACTTGTCCATCTTGGCCCTCTTTAGCCTGTTATAATTAGACTCCTTCTGGTAAAGGATCTTCCTCATCTGCTCCTGTTCAGCCTCACAGAGTCCAGCCTGCACAGAAGGAAAATAAGAGTCACATCAGAGGAACCCCAGGAGGAAATGGCTCGCAGGAAATGCCCTAGAACTGAGAGGAGCCTGACTTGATCTACACGAATGAGAAGATAGGAGAATGGGTCCAATATACTCCAAACAAAAAAACAAATCGGTTTTGTTCTTTATATCCACATACTGACACAAATCCAGAATCCAAAGGGAAGACAAAATAGCTCTCTCTCTGGATGCTTCAGGCCCTTAAAAACTAAAGGAAACATCTATTAATAAAATCTGTGGAAAGGGCACCACAAAATTCCTGAAACTCTAAGAGCAATCTAATATTTTAATAGCTCAGAGGAAAATAGGAAAACAGAAAAGTCAATGAAAATGAAAGAGCAGAAAGTAAGAGTACAAATTTTATTTTTAAAATTTGAATTTATTGGTTTGTGTGACTTAAATTTACCATAACATTTAATTTAAATAATTTCATCAATTACCTTCTCTAGCAGTTTCTTATCAAGTAAGGTCCCTTTAAAACATTACTTTAACAAAAGGATAAATGAATCCTGTAATTTCATTTCATAAAACCTCAAACTGCCCTGGTTGGTGTGGCTCAGTGGATTGAGTGCCAGGCTGTGAACCAAAGGTTGCCTGTTCGATTCCCAGTCAGGGCACATGCCTGGTTTGCGGGCCAGGTCCCCAGTTGGGGGCGTGTGAGAGGCAACCACACACTGATGTTTCTCTCTGTCTCTTTCTCCCTCCCTTCTCCTCTCTCTAAAAATAAATAAATAAAACCTTTAAAAAACAAAAGCAACAACAAAAACCAACCTCGAACTTTGTTTATACTCTTCCCAAAGCGTTTTATTAGTAAAATTTAATGAACTTTGCTAATAAATAAAAACACATAATAATCTATTTGCTAATTTTCTTGTTGGCACATGGTGTACAGCCATAGCTGATCCCTGCAGTCCAGGAAACGGAGAAGGGAGACTGACACACCTATAATTTCTCCAGGTCTCCCCCTCATAACCAGACTTGTGTCAGAGAGATGACTAGTTAATACCAAAAGTGCATAAAACAGAAAGAAAAGGGATCCTACTGCGATTCCTGTTAATGGCTTAGGAAGAATGAAAGAAGAGATTACTCTGGCCATCTCCTGCTCCAGCTGCAGCCTGCGGTTGACCTTCTGCTGGTAGGTCTTGATGACATTTTCCACATGCTGCTCCATGAAGAACTTGAATGCATACGGTGAGTAGCTCTTGATTCGAGACTCTCTTTTCTCCTCATCATGGCTGTTTTTGCGAACTGGGACGGGAGACGTCTGGATCAGTTTCTTATCCTTCCCAGCTCGGTCCACCTTGGCGCCTTTGTGGCCCCTGTCAGGGGGCTCAGAGGGGCTGCCCCGCAGCCTCTGCTCCAGCCCCGCACACAGGCAGTCCACATCTACATCCACCTGCTCAGTTGCACCCTGCAGCAGCAGGTGCTTGGGGTAGGGTGGGGGCGGGCACCTCATATCCACATCCCGTGGGTAGGGGCCAGCACCCACTAAGGGTGGGGGGTGCTCATCAGTGGTGTCAGGTCCATCGGGCCCCGGGGTGGGTGGAGGCACCCAGGCCGGATGGGAGGGCCCCACAGCTGTCTGAGGCTCAGGCCGGAGCACGCGCACACTCTTCACTGGGTGCAGGATATGAGCCGCTGTCACCGCCGTGATGGTGTTTGGGGAAGCCATGGCCACGGGCTGCTGGTGGCTGTTGAACGAGCTGCTTCTGCTGGGGACAGTGCCCTCAGGCCGGAACACCACCTGCTTCTGCAGAGAGTCGCGCCGGGCCAGGGTGGGCACCGGCCATGGTTGGATGGGGGCGCTGCCAGCCTCAAACAGGTCCACATTGAGGCTATTCCTGGAGGGGGCCAGGAGGTTCTGTGGGGGTACCATCACATGCACCTGGGGGGCCTGTTTGTGGTGTGGGTGTAGCACATACAGACCTGCTGAGGCCCCCACTGCTTGGAAGGCATGGCCAGACCCTGGTTGCCCAGCTGGGCCCTTGGCAGCCAGACTGGCATACCCTGCAGCATCTGGCGGCACCTTGTTCTGGAAGGAGGGGCTGCGCTGGATGCTATAGCTCAGGGGCTCCCCAGGCACCAGTAGGTGTGGCCTGTAGTGTGGGCCCTGCAGGGGGAGGCCTTGACCCCCAGGCCCAGCCACGGGGAAGTTCATCCCGGCAGCCTCCATACTTGCAGAGTAGCCCTTGGGCGGGTGCTGGGAGCCACCAGGCGCGCTGTTGGAACTGACACCGGCAAAGAGATAGTCCATGTACTGCCGGGGCACCTCCTCTAGTGCACTGCTGCCTTCATAGGCCCCACTCATTGGATGGTAGGGGGAAAAAGGGTCTCCTGCTCCTTCAAAGCTTGGCCTTCGCGGCACCGAAGCGGGTGCCAAGCCCTTTCCTGCAGAGGAAAGAAGGAACCAAAGTGGCATTAGAGGGGTCTGTCCAGCAGGTTCTGGCACTTTTAGGCTCTTCCAGGACTGAAGGCCCCTGGGCAAGGCTGAACTCTGTTGGGGCCCATCCGGGTTGCCTCTGAGTCAAAAGGTCTGCCTTGCCCACAGAGAGCCCTCACAGGATCCCCTGGCAAAGCCAAGACCGTCTATAGCCACCACTTCAGGTAGAAGTCACAGCCAAACATGGCTGTTTCCTGCACCACTGAACAAACACCAAAGGCTAACGCAGAAGAGAATCACACAGAACATGGCCCTGCGGTCTCCTGAATGCTGTGCTCTGAAATAGGACCAAGGCGGCTAAGCACCTTGACACGGACGGCCAAACCAGCACTGTGTAATGAAACTCCTTCTATCAAGAAGAAAACGTGAGTTTGTGTCATCTTAACAGCAGAGATTCAGTTCCAAAGTCTACAATTTTCACTCAGTGATGAAGTGGGTTTATCCCAGGCCTTCCACAAAATAAATGAAACTGCTTTGCTAAGTATCATGAGTCCCTACCACACGTGGGGGGTGCTCAGGCCCCAGAAATCTTCCCGTCTGCTCCATCCCAGAAGAGGACTCTCCATAGACAGCCAGGGAGGCAGCTCATTTGCTGCTGGACCTAGGCCTCCCCAGTGCCATCACCCTTAGCCACTGGGCAGCGGCTCTCAAGCATGAGAAATGGTGTTTTAGAATCAATGAAATAAGCTACCCTTTTGAAAGACCCCCTCCACATGCCTAAGAGAAAGTAAAAAAGAACGTTTTTATTCTCGCTCTGCCTAATTTTAATATCCAGTGAATTTTTTAGTCTTTCATAAAACAAAACAAGTAGCCGCCCCCCGCTCCCCTGCCATAGAAGTACCACAGGTTATTTCAGATGGGGGGGGGGGTACCAGGTAAGTCCCATGGTCTACCACTGCCGTATCCCCTCCAGGGCCCGAATTTCAGAGCAGGACAGGATTGGCTCACCCATAACAGGCACGTAGCATTGTGCCCAGAGGCAATCTGCTGACCATGGCCACACTGGACGTTACGTTTGTGTTTTTAAATCACAAACCATCTTCACTAGCAGGCTGCAGGTCTCAGCTCACCTGGGGAGGTCTGCTTGATGACACGCACAATCTGCTCCTTCCTCGGGTCCAGGTAGCCCATCTTGCTGATGTAGTCTAGGGCAGCTTCAATGCTCCTGCTGCCCGTCTGCTTCAGCGCCCGGCCCGCCATCTCCTGCAGGAAGCACATGTGTCATCTCAAAGCCACCAGGAACTTCCATTCCTGTCCTGCTCCTGACTGTTGTGACACTCGCCTCCTTGTGATGTTGGAGGTGCCGCAGATGAGTCTCAGAATGGGCACAGTTGGTTAGATGTCCTCAGGTGCCTGATGATAAAGAGTTTAACCTGTACTAAACCACAGAAGACTGCTTAGCATGTATCAAAAACATGCAGGAATCTTGATGGTGGACCTGAAAGAACCTTAAATTCTGTCTCTCCTTAGAAAACTTTTAAGGCTGGGTATAAAACTAAAACTACAATAGTGTACTGTGAAGAACAGTGGGGTCAAGGAACTTTGCTGTAACCCAGCTCACCCCTAGGCAGACTCTGGGACATGGGCATCTGCAATGCTGAGGTCCAGACCAGGTGATCTGCCCCAAGGGGAAGGGAGAGTTGCCAAAAAGTCATCTGCAAAAAAATTTCCTGAATGCCTACTGTTTGCAATGCCTTGTGCAGCCTACAGCAGTTGGGAGCTTGTGCTAAGGACCCCCCGGTCCAGTGAGAGAAGGAAAGGACAGGCTAAAGGAGCCCATGGACTCCTTATTTAATGTGCTTGTTTAATGTGTGCTATATGGGCAGCACAGGACAGGCCCCTTAGAATTGCCATGGGATGACTACAAAACAGACACTGGTGGCCACCATGGGAAGATGCAGGTAGAGTGGATGAGGGTCAGAGGAATCAGACTCATCCCACTGAAGGAGTGGACACCAGAAACTGCTCGTGGAAGAGATGGGTCTTGAAGACAGACTATTTGGATGGATGGGGAGCCCAGTAGAGCAAAGGGATTCTTCGCAGGTGTAACAGTCAGAGCAGGGGCTTATGATGGGTTGGACACTTGAGAAGACAGCAAAGATGGACCACCATCTGGGGCAAGTGGCCACAGAGTTTTGTCCCTATTTGAAGGCAGTTGCAGAAGCTTTCCAAGAGGGACATTGGTCAATGAGAGGATCAATCTGGGGCAGAGAGAAACCGTCATGTGGGGGAGATCCAGCAGGCAGGAGCAGATGGGAGACAGGAGGGACAGGGCACTGAGGGCTGTGGCCCAAGTGCCCTATGGTCAGCTCTGCAGAGCTGTGGACCAAGAGAAGAGATGGGGAGAGGGGAGGATGGCCTATTGGAGGCAGGAGGGCTGTTTTGAAGGATGAAGGGTGGGGAAACGGGGAGGAGGAAACTGAAAATTTGGAACAGAGGAGGTGATGACAGGAGATGAGAGGGGATCTGAGGGCACAAGGAGGGGAGATCACTCCTATAACTCAGAATAGGGGAAGGGAGGGGTGAGGATGTAGAGGGATGTCAGCATGAGATGGAGGTTCAGATTTTACTGGAGGAAGAGAGTGGCAGTGTTTGCAAAAGGCCACTCAGGAGACAGAGCCACTGTCCCAGACACTCCCCGCTTCCTAACTACATGCTTCTCAAGGCTAACGTGGCACCTACCAGGCCCGCTCCTGCTGCCTGGGCATCATGAGCCTGTACCTTTGTCAGACTTTCCTCCTTGAGGACTAGGAGAAGCTGGTGGGGCCTGAAATTCCCTGTCATTCATGGCTGCATCCACCCACCTACCACAGTGACTAGAACAACTTAAGTTCTTAATATTCACTTGATTATACCACATTAAAATCAGATTTGCCCTTCCTGGCCTATCCTAGCTGGGCGGTAGGACAAAACATGTAAGCCATACTTGGCTCTAACCTGTGCCTCTCTTCTTAGTGGTGCAAGTGTGCAACACTGCAAGATGATGGGGGCAGAGAGAGGCCTGGAAAGATGTCCTGAGACTGAGGTCTGGAAGAGGCGACGCCAGGGAGGAGGAACGTGATGTGACAGCTTACAAGACAGACTGGGAGATGGTAAAAGGACAAAGCTGTGTTTTAAAAGCAATTCCAATCAACAGAGAACGCATGTGTTTGGAATCTGGAAGAGTTGCTGAGAGGGAGCAGAGTTCAGAAAGTAGACACTTCAGTGCTTCCTCACCTGCAGGCAGGAGGTGAGACTCGGCCTCCCCACCTTGCAGTTCTGTTATGCAGTGATGTCAAGTCTGCAAAGGAGTCACCACAGCTTGGAGAAGGGCTGTATGAGACCGCCTCTTAGCAGGGTCACCCTGGAATTTTTGGTGCTTGTTTAATGTGTGCTATTAGAAGATGGCCCCCAACACAGCCTTTCAATCAGCAGGAACTGTCCACCTGCTTTGTGTGCAACATGGGCACCTGCCCGTCTTCTTCACAGTGAGCTGTCAGGCATGGTCATAGCTCCAGAGCCTGCCACGTGTTCAGGTATTGACAAAGTTAAGTGTGCACATACTTCAATCTCTCCCTGTTTACTGGGCACCCTAACTGCAAGACTTGTATGTTTATTGTGCTACAAATCTAGGAACTTAAACAAGAAAAATCAATACCAGGAGACCACAAAGATGACTCATGTTCACCAGGACATTTCAGGTCATAAAACCTCACCTCTTGAATAAGCCAGCTCATTTATCAGTTAACACCTTCCAGTAACCAAAGTGGAAGGGTCTGCCTGCCTGGCACTGCCCCTTACTGAGCCAACTTTGCTCCCATTAAGGACTGTCCGGAGACACGACTACGCCATGCACACAGCCACGCTGCCAAAGCCACAGAACACGCAGCCCTGCCTCTCATGCCCTCCTTAGCTGGCATGACTGCTCACGGCCCCAGTGAGCCGTCACTGAGCCCTGAACCCATCTAACATCACAGCTTGCTTCCTGTGGGTGGCTGAGGGGCACTCAGGCTCTGTGATTCCAGTCCTCAGGAACCGAGCCAGCAGGTGGGAGTGTCACTGCGAGAAGTGACTTCGAATCCACTTGGAGGAGAAGCACAGAGTCAGGGGGTGCAGCCACTGCCTTGAGCATCCCCACATGGTATCCAGGTGCTGGGCCTGCCACCTGGTGGGAAAAGGCTTTGGCCCCTCCTGGCACGGGTCAGGGAGTATGGTGGGGGTACTATCACACATATAATTTCTAGGGCACCCAACAGTGCTCCAACTCTGCCCCTCAGCGAGCCTCCTCCATAGGAACCTTGACCGGCTCTCCAGGTGTCACAGGCCCGAAAAGGCCCTAAAAGACCCACCCCACTGGCATTCAACCTGCAGAGCACGAAACCTACCAGGCAGCAGAAGAGGACTGATGGTCATCTTTGCTGTTCCCTGGCTCCTGAAGCACCCAGATGCAGTGTGGTCTGTCCCACCTGCTCTGCCTTAGTCTCAGGTAAAGGCTGTGGTCTGGCCAGGTATGCACCTACCTGCCTTTGCTCTCCTACCTGTCATCCTTGAAGGGGCAGAACTGTGGCATACTTCATCATGTTCCTACAGCTTATGTCTCATAATTCATAGGAAGACAGAAGTTGGGTTCACACACTCCATACAGCTCAGCTGTTTCCCGGCATGAACATAGGACTGAGAGCAATTTAAATTCAGTGAAAAGTTATGATGTACAAAGAAAAGAATTTCCTCTGGAGATCCTCTCCCACCCTTTCCTGGCAGGGAAGCGTTTTCGAAATGTTAACAAAGTTGTATCCCCACATTGTAATTCAATTATGAATTTTGGCCAAAAAATGAGAAATGAACAACTCTGGCCTTGTTGGGTCTATGTGGACCTCCTGTGTGTCTGCCTGCCTGTCTCTTGGTCTTTCTCACACACACCAGCAATTCAAGTTCCAACTTCGAGTGAAAGAAAAGAGTCTCCAGCAATGGCTCGCCAAAGAGGCTGAGACCCAGCGGCCACCTGAACGCTGCTGTGCTGGGGTTAAAAGCTTCAGCAGCTACTGAGGGCCTCAGGCACCACACCCTAAAATAAACAGGCACATCCTCAGCTTGTTGAGGAAAAGGTAAACAGCACAGCCAGTTTTTAAACTGAGTGGTATTCCGCCCTGGCTGGTGTAGTTCAGTGGATTGAGTGCCGACCTGCGAACCAAAGGTTTGCTAGTTCAATTCCCCAGTCAGGGCACATGCCTGGGTTGTGGGCCAGGTCCCCAGTAGGGGGCACGCAAGAAGAAACCACACATTGATATTTCTCTCCCTCTCTTTCTCCCTCCCTTCCCTTCTGTCTAAAAATAAAATAAATATTTTTTTAAAAAAAAACAAAAAACCCCAAACTGGGTGGTATTCCTTTTCTTCACCTTAAAAAGAAATCTTATCCAAAACTAGATTTCTTGAGGACAGAGAAGGGGCCTAAAGAACTAGGGAGCATGGGACTTCCAAAGGTGCTTACACACAAGTTAGAGTCCTGAGAGGAGAGGCTTCTGGGTGATGGATAAAGCAAAGCCCATGTGCTCTCGCAGGATTTGCTGTTGCATTTCATTGCCTGGACAGAATATTTCTAGCTCTTTTGGAAACAGGGGGACACTGTGTCCATGCACCCTGTGCCAAATGTCAAGCCTTAATCAGAATCATGGGCCTTGGGAGGAATGTGCACAAACCCCCTGGCCAGCTGAATGGGCCCAGCCCCCACCACTCTCTGCATTCTATGTATTTCCCAAGGAGAATGCAGAGGTCTACATGGGCTTCTTAAGGCTTCTCATTTTGTATGTGCTCAAACAATGGTGGAAAAATACAGTGAAGAAAAAAAGTCAGCTTTGAATTGCAAGTCTGTGTACATGAGAAGGGCATGTGTCACCACTTCAGTGATGTGCAGCTACAGTGGCTGCCACCCCTGCTGGTGCCTTGGGAAGAAGGCCTGCTGGGTGAAGCCACAGCACTCACTCCTGCAAGTACTGCACAGCAAGTAGCCTGAGGTAGGGTGACCAGTCAGCAGTTGTGTGGAAAAAATTTAAGTAACTGATAGGTAGGGAATTAGGAATAAATTAGGCCTCAAATTAAACAAACATGAGAAATTTCCAACCTTGCCAATGATCGAAGAAACACTAATGAAACAGCATTTTATAACTATTGTTAGCAACAAAAGAAAATAAGTAATTTAAAGATAAATGGGCTGGTGAAACTATTCACAGTTGCAGATTTTTGATGCCAAAATAAATACTAAAACTCCTTTGAGGTGAATGTTAGTAAGTATCAAAAGTTATTAAATTTGTACCCTGATTTAATAATTTTACTTCCTGAAATTTATTCTCGGACTAATTTAAGATAATTGTATTTGAAAGACAATTTTTATAAAGATGTCTTCAGAATTAGATTAAGCATAATAAATTAGCACCTCAAATAGAGGGGAGGGTGGGAATTGGGACGAGCTTAAACATCCAATGATAATCACGATAATTATAATTAATGTATTCCCTAGAATACACTCAATGCAGTCATAAAATTACTTTTATGACCACAGTCCTTTTACTTGAAAAACATTTCCAGAGCATCTGCTATTGCTCTTGACATGTAACCAAAACATGTGCCTTTCAATAGTGTAAACATAAAAAATGTTTATATAGAAAATGTTATGTCTCTTAGCATTGTAACTATGTACAAATTAATTATATCTATGAACAAGGTTTGATTAAAACATAAGAAATAAAAATTGACTTAATTTTGTTTTATGTTGAAATATGCAACAATGTCTTTTGTAAAAAGGTATGATAATTAGAATACTGATGCATGTCAAATTCCCAAATTAATAAAACTGCCCATATTATCTTCTTACATAATTGTGTGCAGAAAACAAAAATTCTTCATATTTGAACTCAGTTGAGTTCAAAATGCAGGGTACGATTTCATGAGTTAATCCTAAAATTCCATGTCTACTCTAAAATTCCATGATTTCAAGGGGTATCTGACAAAATTTTAGGGATTTTACTTTTGCCACTATCGAGATAGGTGAAGAGATATGACAGATTTTATACCAAAACAATACACAAATTCCCCTATTAGCACACACACACACACACACACACACACACACACACACACAGTTTCAGGGTCCTAAATCTTATATTTTTATTCCTGTGTCCCTGTGTCCAACAGTAAATAACAACTCTGTTCCCATATGCACAGGATGCAGTTTCCACTGGGATGTGGGATCTGTCTCTCCTCCCCTGGGTCTTGGCTGGCCCAGGACTTGCTCCAGTGGAATGTGAGCAGAAGCAACATTATGCCCCTTCTGAGCCCAGCCTTCAAGAAGCCTAGCTGCTTCCACTGACATTCTGGGGTCCCTGAATTGTTGGAAAGAGGGACCCAGCAAGCCTCGGAGTTCCAGCACTTCTGACATGTGGATGTCCAAACCCAGCTACACTCTCGTGGAATGAGCTACACAGAACCCAGCAGATCATACACGGAATAGAACGACCCATCATTAACAGATCATTGTTATTTTTCAGCCACTAAAAACTCTGGGAGGATTTGTTATACAACAATAGATAACTAATAACCAACTCTGTTGCTTTTTCTGCAGTGTATAATCTGAAAAGTGAGTCTACCTATTTATTTATTCTAAACTTTGAATGGTTTGGTCTGCTACACCTTTGCTCAAAATAAAATGAATTTCTGTTAAGATCAGAAAGTTTTCTAAATTAAACTTACAGATATGTAAGATTATTTATTAGCAGTAAGACTTAACAAATGCCAACAAACAGTATTTCTTCAGCAAATGGGGACATTATCCCAACAGTGACTGCCTGGTGAGGTTAGTGAAGTCTGAGAACCTAAACAAACATGTTTTTATCCCAGTATATTCCAGTAGGTTATTCTAGTTTCTCTATTATGACCTTGGAAATAAAATAACCACTTTGCATTTATTTATCATAATTTGCCTGTGTGTTCAGCATTAAGCACTGCCTTTTTATGTGGTCTTGCAATTTGGTAGACTCTCACATAAAATTTAGTTGGGTTAATGTCTGACTACACAAATTATTACTGTATCTTTAAAGGTCTTTGTTCTTAAAGGAGGACTAAACTCTTGCATATAGTGACTGTGATGACTCAGGTCCATCTCTTTGAGAAATCATGAAAATCAATAGGGAAATAGAACACAACCTACAAAAATGCGTCAGGAAAGAATGGGAGAATCAGTCTTTAACATGCTGTTCAGTGCCATGTCTTCTGAAGGAGAACCCCCGGGTTGCAACCACAAGTGTATAGGCATGAAGTTGCACATGTGTATGGTCAGCTTGCTGCCTGGGCCCAGGAAAGCAACTGCCACGGCACAAGGGGACTGTCCAACCGCATCCTGATCCACAGAGATTGCACGAGCGCTTCCAAAGGCAGAATTTATTTGTTCCAGACCTTCCAGAGCACCTCTTCCACCAGGACATTCCTTCTATTTTTAAGAAGGACAACAGATAGCCTAAAATTTGACTTGTACAATTCACCAAAAGCTAAGCACACAAAAACATGGGGAGTTACCATGAGCCTTGCTTTCACAAGGTCTCTAAAACAATCCCCAGGAAACCCAGAGTATCGCTTCCAGAAACAGAGACAAGTTCCCATGTTCCTGGTGCTTGGGGAAGCGAGAAGCTTTGGCAGACACCACAGGAAGGAATGATGATGGTCCCACAGAAGATAGAATTCTGGGAAAAATTCTGGTAAGCATCATGCCACGGGTTTGACATCGCAGATAGGTAGAGGTCCATGTTTTCCCACACAAAAGATAACCTAACACTGTGTTTAGAGAGACACACTTTCGGAGAATGACCTAAAGCAGGAATCCCCAACCTCCAGGCTGCAGACCGCTACTGATCCATGGCCTATTAGGAATGGGGCTGCACAGCAGGAGGTGAGTGGCTGGACGAGTCAGCGAGGCTTCCCTTGTATTACTGCCTGAGCTCCACCTCCTGTCCTCTTGTCTCCCCATTCCATGGGAAAACTGTCTTCTAGGAAACTGGTCCCTGGTGCCAAAAAGGTTGGGGACCACTGAGCCACAGATCAGGGTAGAGGGTGGGGCTGGGGTTGGGCAGAATTCAGAAGGCAGTTCATCAAACTTTCTGGAAGACAGGAAAAAACTAGACAAAGCAAACTTAGAACATAACTGACCTTGACAGAGCGTGGTCTAAACTGAAGAGACACTAAGAAGCCCAAAGCCAGCCTTCATTGCTCCCAGCTAGGCAGGGCTCAGACTGGTCTGGACTACATTTACCCCAGGCTTAAATGTGGCTTTCACTTCCTTTCAAGGCAGGTTCTGAGGTCAGGACAAGAGTCCAGGAGGATGGGCTTGTCAAGCTGGGGGCCACCTGCAATCTCAGTTCTGAACTTCCAATGCTGTCTCTGACAGGGATGGAGATAAGATACTAAAGATAACATAGAAGGCCACCTGCCCTTGTCTGTGGTGCGTGGAGGAGTGTTGCTCAGTAGTCAGGGGTAGAATGAAGAAGGGAATGGATTTGGAACTTTAATTCACACTCCTGCTGGGAACTCTGCCTTCAGAGGAAAAAGGTCTTCGAAAAGGTAAGAATTCAGTTTCTGTCTCAGCCTATGATGCCTGAGGAAGAAAAGACATAGAAAGAAAGGTGACAGGCTAGTGGTCTGTAAGCGAGGCAGGGAAATCTGTAATTGGTGAGCAGAGGAGCCATGACACTAGGTGTACATGTGATGGTCGACGCCCACTGTGTGCATCCTCATCAAGGGTATGAATCAGCTCTGTGAAGACTGTCTGCACCTCGATCATGAGCTGCGAAGAGACTGAATGTAGGAGGGATGAGCCGGTGCCATGACTGGGCAGGAGGTGGCCAAAAGGCAAACCGGAGTCATCAGTGCTGAAACACATGGGCGGTTTGAGCAGAACTCTGGAAGAAAAGGCTTGTCCTGCTGGGCTACAAGTCCAGCCTGGTTTCAGAAATGGAGTGAGCTGATCGGGGGAAGACTGGCTGCCTCCCTTCCAGGCCAATGCTGCTTATAAACTCTGCCGTGAAGACCCCATCCCCGAAACCGCATCTAGCTGCCTCATCCTGACAATCTCTGTCCCAGACCCCAAGTTTTTGCCTTTGCTTTTTAACTTAGGGGCTGTTTTGTTTTTCTGTGTTTTGTAGCCCTTCCTGATGCCTGTCTCACTCTGTTGGGGACGGTGGGCGCATCACATCAAGGGGAAGGGACACTGGATGCAGATCACACAGAGCTCTCTTCCCTGTTCTTATTTTAAAATGATATCGAGTCAAAATGGGAAGATCTAGAAAGCCAGTGTCTCATTTAAGAAGACAGAAGTCTGCTACTTTTACCCTAAACTCTTGTAAGACACAATGTATTTATTTAACAAGGTAATTTATTAAAATGTATAAATATTAGTTATGAAACATGGAAATGAAAACTGACTGGTTGTTAGTTATATGTTTATGTATTTTTCAGAAAAACTGACACTACAAGTTTGAAGAGGATACTTACTGGAGGTTAACTTTAATTCTCATCATCAAAAGCTCAGAATCTTGGTTAACAGTTTGCATTTTTCAACAGTGCTTTAACATCAAAAGACTTGGCTGTGAAGAACAGCTGAAATTTTCTTTTTAATTCCATGTTGCTCAGAGTGAAATCTCCGAACATGCACCGCCAATAGTGATATAAATTTTCTTATTAAAAAAAAATCTTGTCTGCATACTTTATTTTAATACATTTACTATTAAATAGAATGCTGCATTTGAATTCTTGCTCTGCCCAATTGGTCTTTTACCAAGTTGAGATGACAAACTCACCTCTCTCTGCCCCCAATTTTTCCTAGGAAGGAGATAATTATCGACGTCATTTCTCAGGAGTGAGCCAAGGCATGTGGAGACCCTCCAAAGCATTCAGCAGGGCCAGGGAGATCTCCTGTGCAGGGGATGGGGTACATGCCAGGTCTTCAGAGAGGAAAAAATGTGTCTGTGGGTGTGGGTGGGTGCGTGAGAGAGATGTCGAGATGAAGAAAGGCTGATTGTGGGTTTAGAGGTAAGAGGCCTGAAATCAATGTAATTCTCTTCTTGGGAAAGACTGAACTTGCAAAGAGAACGAAGAGATCCATAGCTCCATCACCAGCATTCCCCATACTATAACTGTCCAGCAATTCTCGGTGCCTCCAAGTGTTCCCAACCTAACCATCTCACAAAGCTTCATCATCTGAGAAAAAATATCATTATTAATGAGAACATATAATTAAATATGCAGTGAAGGAAACAACCTGAGATGTTAACACTACCATCATACCTATGTGGGAGAATCCGGTATGAATTTATATTCTTCACACTTTTCTTACATTTTCCAAATCTTTTGTAATGAGTCTGTACTTTTTTTTTTTAACTTTTATTAGTATTTATTTTATGCTTAATTTACTCCTGGGCCATAAGCTTTTGTTTCTTCAGTTTCTTCTAGGATATCTTCTTCTTCTGTGCAACTTCCTCTTCTGGTTTAGGAACCATCTGCTCTTTTTCAGGGAGGATCATCTCAGTGGGGCAGGGAGAGCTCAGGTATGGGTTAATCCGCCTATGAGCTCTGTAAGTTCTATGCTGCATTTTTGGGAGCTTTGTTCACTTGGATGATGAGAGAATCTACATCTAAACCCTTAAACTCAGCATTATTGTGCAATTTTAAGCATGTACAGCAAAAACTCAGCACTCTTTTTGGGCCACTGACTCTGTGTCCAGCCCCACTGTTTGGCCCGGGCACACCTACCAGCTCCACTATTGTATCAACAGAATGGGACACATTGCTTCTTTAAAGTGACATCTTTCAGATACTGGGTGGCTTTTTGAATATGCATACCCTTGATAGCCTGGGCAGTTTCACGTGTGTTCTTAAAGTGAACACGAAGATTCGAAGTTCTTGATTTGCATGATTTTGTAGGGTTTTCTGGGTCAAGTGAATAGCGAACCATTTTCAGAGGTCACCTCTGCTTACTTTCGAGAAGAGCTCTGTATTATTTCTATATTCAGAAAATAAAATCTTAGCAAAAGTGCATCACACATACACAAACTCTACTCTGCTAATGCCTGAATTCAGGGGCAACTTCTCTCATTCTGGCCTTTCTGACTTTGGTTGGGCCTACCCCAAGGCCTACCTACAGAGTCGCCCATTGTGGTCTTTGTGGGTCCCCCAACTTTAACTCACCGTGGGGTGCACTGAATGGCTAGTCACTCTGAAATTCACATGGAAATGTGTCATCCAGCTTAACATCCTAGGACCTTAGGTCACACTGCTTCCTATGATGCAATGTCAGTCCACTCCTAGCACCCACATGACAAATGCCTGCACTCCTGTAGAGTCAGCCCCAGCCTTCTTTCCACCAGGAAGACCCCTCCTGATGCCCCATCCCCAACAATGGATTTCTCTGTCTTCTTGCACCAGCACCTGGCACAAAACATCGTCAGGCTGATGCCACTGTGTTGTACTTACTGGTTTATATATTGTCTGTCTCTACTGGGTGTGATAACACAAAGAAATATATCTATTGCACCAGGCTCTAGGGAGGTGGGTGTGAACAAAACTGCGGTGCACATATTTTGACAGGACTAATAACGAACAAAAAATAAGTAAATATATAGGATGTTAAGATGGTGACCAGTGCCATGGAGAAAAAAGTCAAAAAGGGCTCTGGGGTAAGTGGGCTGCTATTTTGTAAAGGACGTTGAAAGCCTTTCTATCACAGGAACATGTGAGCAGAGATCCGAAAGAAGTGAAGAGTGGTCCCTGAAGGTTTCTGCAGGAAGTGGGCACAGCGGCTGCCAAGGCTCTGAGCAGGTACAAGTGTGTTCAAGGACCAGCAGAGTTCGGGTGGCTGAACAGAGCAGGCGGGCAGGTGTGGTGGAACCCCTCACAGTGACCAAAGGAGACAACACATTTTACATGAAAACTCAGCACACAGGCACAGAGCTGGGTCACTGACTCAATACAACCTATGGGTCACACTTTTCTCCCCTACTCTCCTTCATGGTTTGGAAATGACACTCATTACCCTTTAAGATGTTTTCAAGATTTAAACGGATGACAAACCATAGTGTGCAAACTCATCACACAGACCACGTTGAGTCCTTTGGCTTTTATGCTAAATGAGACAGGAAGCCACTAGGTACGTTTTGAAAGGATCTGACTGCTCTGTGGACAGTGATGTCTTTCCTCTGCAGCACACATCTATGTGTGGGTGCATTCCAGGGGTTCCTGCTGGGCTCTCAAGAGGGTCATCTCAGCTTTGAGGGGACCTCCACCTCCCTTATTGGTTCCTCTGCTCCACGTCAGAACTTCTGGTGGGGAATCTTCTCAATGGGGCTGGGGGCAGCCTTCTGGGTATTACTAGTAGAATCACTTGACACTGAAACAGAAATAAAGCCAGGAACTGTGCCTGGGGTCTCTAGTTCTCATAACTACTCTAAAATGTAGGTAAACATGCTTTATCAAAATCAGGAGACAGGCTCAGAATGAGTAATAATTTCCCAAATTCATAAAGCCAGCAGTAAAGTAAGAATCCAAAACTCAAACAGTTAAGAGAAGTCCAACATTATTAGTAGTCAGAGAAGTACATGTTTTAAAACAAGGGACAATTTCACTCATTAAATTGAAAAATATTTAAAATGTCTGACACCACTACGTGTTGGCAAGGATACTAGCCGTAGTGGAGACTTCTCCACTACAAGGAGTAGTGTAGGGAAGTGCAAGGAGTACTAAAGGAGTGTAAAATGGTCTAGATACACAGGGGATACTTTGACAGTATCTGGTCACACTGAAGGTGCTCAATCTCTACAACCCTGAAATTCCACTTCCAGATTTACATTCGAAAGTAACGCCCACGTTCAAAACAGAACACACAGAAGGACACTGGCTACACTTGTTTGTAAAGGAAACTGGAAACAATCTACATGTCCATCAACAGGATAATAAAAGGGCAGTGGAAGTACAACTGTACAATGCAATGCAATGCATTCAGCAATTAAAATTAGTTACAGCCTCACCTGTCAAATTTTAAAAGCATAATGTTGAATGAAAAAAGTAAGTTACAAAATCATAGCGTAGATTTTTTAAAAACCTGTAAAACACTATTGTAGCCCAGCTGTAGTATGCTTCTGTAGTAAAAGTATAAAATATAAACGGGAATGAGAAAACTGACCTAGGCAGTACGCTGCCTTTGGGGAGGGAGGGAGACTGAACAAGCTCAGCTCTGCATGTAACATAGTATTTCTGTTGAAAATCATTGAAACAAATGTGAAAAAAGTGCTCCATTATTCTCTCTACTTTTATAAATGTTGAAGTATGACATCACCATCAATGAGCACCAAACATATTTAATAGTAAAACCAAGGCCCGAGTTCTGTTGGTCCCACGGCCCATGCTCTTTTTTCACAGACCTGCCTCCTGTCCTGTAAGTTCTCTGAGCCAGAAATGAGTCATATTCACATCTGTGTCCACTATGTCAGGCAAGTTTGAGCTGCCAAATCAGGCTCAAGGGCAATGAACAAACAAGTAAGCACATACCCAAAAGCACAGCCTCTTCACACCTGGGTTTACCCAGAACACTAAAGCTTTCCGAAGGTAGAAACAGCACATTCCATGTCTGCTTCAGTCCTCTGGAGACCTTCTTCCTTTTTACCTGCTCCTGTCTCTCACCTCCCCTCTAGGGCAACTATCCATAAATCCTTCTTACAACTGGTTCAAATCCTATGCTACACAACTGGTCTTAAACAGTACTTACCCCTGGCCCTGCAGTCATGCCCAGCAATGAAACAATTAAATGTACACCAGGCCCTGGCCAGGTAGCTCAGTAGGTTAGAATGTTGTGGGCTAGAGCAGCTGTCCTGATACGCCACGGTTGCAGGTTTGATCTCCCTCTGGTCAGGGCACATACTGTACAAGAATCAACCGACGAATACATAAATAATGGAGCAAAAAATCCATCTCTCTCTCTCTCTCTCTAAAATTAATTTTTAAAAATATTATTAAAAAATTAAATGTATACCTATGTGGGTGTGGTTTCTGGGTAAAGAACGGCAAGGAATCCGAGTGTCCCTGCAAAATACTAATCACCCGCTCGGTGGACTACAATGCTGTTTAAAAACAATGTGATAGAGAATAAAATTTAATGACATGGGGAAATGTTTATTACACTGTTATAAAAACAAACAAGCGAGAATGGGTCACAAAAGACATGTACCATGTAGTATTTGGCTCATACGTGTGCACTAGCCACCCCAAATCACTACCTTGTTACCCTGCTTAAGAGGTCATCATAGCTCTTATGTATCACGGTATGATATCACGGTATGAAGGGAGTTCAGTGCCTTTTAGGAACCAGGCAGAGGGGTAGCTGCTGCCCCACATCACAGAGGATGAGGTGTGGGCAGGGAAGGGGGTACTTGGCTGGAGGTCTATGTGCAGAGCACTGGGTCCCCACCTGTGGAGACACTGAGTCAGAAGCTCCAAATCAGAGACTGTAGCACAACAAGGGGAAAACAGCAAGCACGGGAATGATGCAGAGGGTTAGGTGCACGAGGCCACACTGATGGAGCAGAGGCCCTTTGACACTCCTCCCTGCCACCATCCAACCCCCCATACCTCATAGATTTGAGAGGCCTCTGGATAAACTGGGGGCCCCAACACAAGCCTCCAGGTTGTGAACATTTATGGGTCTGTGTGACCACCTGATCAATCTACAATGACACCTCAGTCTGCATTTTAGTGCATCACTCCCACAATATGGACAAACAGCCAAAATTCACACATTCAAGAATGTTTTCCAACACAAAACCAAAACCAACAAGTCAGAGAGTCCATACAATATGACCCCATCTGTGTAAAATTAAACAGCATCTAACAACGCATCAGCTGGGGCTCCCTGACAGTGGCACTGCATGATGCTGTTCTAGAACCTCCACCCACACAACCAGCAGGCCCTCTTATATCGGGACCTATGACCCCTCACCTCCTCTCACTGTTGCTTGGGCAACCAGTTGGAAGTCCCCATTTTCCCTCCCTCGGCCTTAGGAAAAGTTGAGACTGGCTTCCTAAATGGCAAGCATGCGTCGGCATCAGGTAGAAAGTCAGAATCCATCCATTCTCTGACCCCTTTGAAGGTCCCAGACATTTGAGAGAGATGCACTCTGATACTTGACTGCAAATGATCCAGTTGAAGTAATGCATCTAATGATATGGGGACTTGTGCTTTTAACCTGGTCACTGAACACACAAGGGGCAGAGGGCTCCACAGGTCCGTTGCTATCTCCTTTTTCTTTTTTTAATCCTCACCTGATGATAAGTTCATTGATTTTTAAGCGAGAGAGATCAATGTGAGAGAAAAGCCATCAATCAGTTACTTCCCATATGCACCCCAGCTGGGGATCGAACCTGCCACGTAGATATGTGCCCTGACCAGGAATCAAACTCGCAACATTTTGGAGTAGAGAATGACACTCCAAGCAACTGAGCCACCCAGCCAGGGCTCCATTACTGTTTTCTTCGAGAAGGTGGCTGCTTTGCATGGCTGAGAGGCTCCATGTGGTGATAGCTGAAATGGTGTTCTTACCACTGGGGACTTTGCCTCAGTCCAGAAATGCAAAACTCTTGTCATGCTTCTTTCTTGACTCTGGAAAATCTGGGGCCAAAATAACAGCTGACTACTGTAGACTTAACCAGTTTCCAAAATGACAAGATGTTTCATTTATTAATATTTGCCCAAAGCTTCAACTCTTCCACTAGGAATTTCTAGTCAAATATCCTATACAGCAGCATCCCTACCTTAAGATTATGTTCTCAGAAAGTGCCATTTTGCCACTGTCAGACAGGCCACAAATGTCAGCTGTGGGTGGGTGTTTAAAGGAAACAGGCCATCTGAGAGGATCGTGGAATGGTCAGTGTGACAAGTGGCTGGGTGTTATACCAGACTCTACCTAAATCTCCTGTCAACCCCACGATGACCCAATGAAACAAGCATTAGCAGCCATGGTTCAAATAGAGAAAAACTGAGACCAAAACAGGTTAGCAATTCACCCAAAGTTCCAAAGACAACATGGATAGTGACTGGGAGAGGAGACTGACAGATTTGTTTCTACTTAAATAAGGTACAGGGGCTTTGTTCAAGCCAGTGACTTCATAATTTCAGCTGTAATATTTCATTCATTCTATACAAGGGAGACACTCTTCGGTAGGGAGTGTTCCTGTACGTAGAAGTCTCCACTACAGCTCTCTCAGGCAGGTAGCCCAGCCAGCTCTCTCAGACAGGTGAAGCAGGGGTGCTCTGCAGGATGACCAATACTGCCTGCCAGACTTCATGGCATCACATCAGTCCCAATGTCACCTGAACAGCTGGCTGGGCTCTATGCCTAGCGATATGCTCATTTCTCAGACTATGAGCAATGTGATTGAGGGAAATGTATTATTATACCTTATAAAAGCAAGGATCAGTGTTTACAAATTCCAAATCCATGGGATGAGTCCAGATTTCTGCTGATGAGATCTAAAGCGGACAGAAAAGGCAACAGTGGGCTTGTCTGAAAGGCTTACCAAGAAGACCAAAATAATAAGAAATCCAGACCTTTGTTTCAAGGCCCAGACAGAGTTCTCATTTACTGGACCTCCTTTAATGTTAATGTTGGAATGTTCTTTTTATTTACTTTCTGAAATTTCCTTTCTCTTGTCCTCCCATTAAATTTGCATAGGTCATTTAAAAGTGAAATAAGGAAGTAGAATTAAAATGCTAAATAATTTAGGAAAAAAGGATAAAAGAAAATGATTCTACAAAATGTGAGGTGTGTGACACTGGTCACCACTCCGTGGGTGGGCAGGATCCAGCAGCCTTCCTCCTTAATTAGTCCCATCACAGGCGAGAGACCATGAGGACAATCAGATAGGCTCTAGGCTCTTAGGTTGAGTGATCTGTCATAAACATTCCAATACTGAGACCCACCAGCCAGAGAGGGCAATAACACAGTCAGGATGAACAAACCGGAAAGCCCCGCTCACGGGGCATGGTCCTGGCTTAGCAGAACACTGGAGTGTGGATAAGCATGACCTTCACTTAGGAACTGCGATGAAGGGAATATGTCTGAATGGAAAGAATGTGCATCACTGATGTTTACCTGAAAAATCACACCTGGGAAGGTCTTGTGATAACTTGTTCAGGTGGTGGAGATGCTGAGATGGTGTGTGAAAGCAGCAGCCTCCCAAGGCAGCACAACCTCAGTCAGAGTCAGGAAGGCCATCAGCCAGCACTCAGAGTTTTACTGATTTCACTCAACTGAAAAAATCTTTCTGCAGCCAGCACTGCTGCCATCAGCTGTAAAGTCCAATGTGAGTAACAAAAATAAACATCCCAGGGCCAAGGAAAGAAGGAACATGATCCTTAAAAAAAAAAGTTTGTCGAGTGGTTTAATTTTACAGAGTCAACCAAATGAAACTCCTTTCTCAAAATTCACTAATAACATATAACATTCATTTTCTTCTGCGCAATCTAAACTATTCCAAGAAGTCTGTTTTATGACAATTAAGTTAGCTTTGAAAAAAAGGTATTGAGAATGTATTCATTGGCAGGTTGTAAATTCCAAGAGGGTCGTGAGGTCTCTTGTGTCCATTATTGTACACTCGGGGCCTCGCACCGGGCCTGGCACACAGTGGGCACTTCATATGTGCTGAATCATTGACACTAAGAATTCCTGTGAGTTTCAAATTTATGGTGTTCCAGGTAAAGCCGTACAACCCTCTTGGCCCACTAATATTCAGATGATAACTGAGAGCTTACAGTTGACCCTTGAACATATGGCAGTTAGGTATGCTGACCACCCGCTCCATGCAATCAAAAGTCCACATATAACTTTTACTCCCCAAAACTTAACTACTAATAGCTTATGGTTGACCAGAAGCCTTACTGATAACACTGATTAACGTATATTTCATAAGTTATAGGTATTATGGACTGTATTCTTACAATAAGGTAAGTTAGAAAAAAGAAAGTGTTATTAAGAAAATCATAAGAGAGAGAAAAAACACTCTTGGTATTTACAGAAGAAAAGCTGTGTATAAGTGGACCGTGCAGTTTACACCTTGTTGTTCAAGGGTCAGTTGTCCTGCACTTTGGCAAAAATGGTTTATAATACATTCTTTACTCTCCTTCCATCATCAAAACCCTCATTCTGAGGAGTTCAGCTGCTGGCAGTACGTCCAGTCTGGCTGAAGAGATAAAGGCACAAGCCGCTAGAAGACTGATCAAGGCCAGAAGAAGCTGCTTCTCGTGTTGGGCGGGGCTTCTTGTTCCTGCCAGGATGTGGCCCTGGATGAGGCCACGTTTCAGTCAGTGAGGAAAGGACTCTGGCACGGGTTAGGTATCTCACGCAGTTATGCACAATTTCTCACGTACATTTAAAGTAATACCCATACATCCTTAAGGTCATCTAACATAATTAACAGTCCATATAGTAATCCATACATTAACTCACCTAAAACCCAAATAAAACTTGTTCATAAAATTCTGTAATAAGAAGACAGCAAAATATCTATGGCTTCACTGATGCCCAACTTTAAAAACTTTCCTAGGCACGTGTTAAAATCAAACTTGAGCAATTGTGAAGTTAGTTAATTTTCTATATCCAACAGTTTGCAAAAAGCTCCATTTCCCTTTTTGTACTATTTCATTCCTTTGAAATTTAGGGTGAGGGGGAGAGCTTCCTTCCCATTTCGCCTTCATTCTACACCCTGGAAACGCCATCACACTGCCACAAACACCAAGACACTGAACGCAGCCTCTTATGTGACCTCAAGTAAAAGTCCAGTTTCTCTATACCTATAGCAGGCAACCAGTCTGTTAATTTCACACTGAGAAATTAGCCAGAAAAACCTCTCATTTATAAAACCCCATGGAACACCTGAAGTAACTCGCTAACCAGGACAGAGTCTGTACCTGCCCATTTCACTTCCAGTTAAATCCAGTTCCCTAAAATGAGGGCAGTCAGGACAAAGGACAACAAACACCACGTACAACCTTGGCCATGAGTTTGTTCTCAGGCATAAAACCAACTGCACCAAATTACTCATGAGAAAAAACTTGTCCTACAGAGGAAATACAGCAAAACTGGAAAAAATTTCATCTCTGTTTTAAGTGCTTCTCTACCAGGTTTCTAAGGAGTCTGAAGTCTCACACTAGTTCCCGGAGACGACACACCATCAGCAAAGCTGTCACAAAGTGCCTGGTACTCTGAGCCTGTCTCATCGTCCTCCCATGCAGAAAAAGTCAGCCTTCTATCTGGAGTTGTGTTTTATTGTTTTATTTTACTATGACTCACAATTTCATAAAAGCAATGTTTACCTTTATTTGCACAGAATGGGGTTCTTTGCATTGCTATCCACAACCCTCAACACTGATTATTTGATCCATTCAAGGATCTCACTCTGCAGTCTGGAAAAATCACTTTGCTAAAATGCTTGGGAGCTCTCAGAAACCAACATCTTCACTTAAAGGTAATTCATTTCTTCACATTAATAATGTGAGATTTTGGAAAATGCCACCCCTTCAATTAGGCGCCACAATCCTCTTTACAGCCTGTAAATTTAAAGCTACCAAGTAGAATCAGGAGATTGTAAGCTGGCCTCACTTCTCTCTTCTGGGTTCTTTTCAGTTACACACAGGATCACCAGCTAGTTTGTTAACAGATATGTAACTTGCTGTCAAAGAGGTCTCTTAAAACATGATGATTTCCAGGCACATGTAAAATACAGGGTCCAGCACAAATAATGCCCCCTTTTAATTACAAAATCTTTTATTACAAAGTCATAAGCATGTAATTCTGCAACATAATATCACATTTGAGCACACCACATGACATTTTAGGTGAAATGTTCAAATTTAAACTATAAATTATGACACCCATATTATTACCCCACTAACCACACTCAAGCAGGCGCTACTTCTGTTGGACCCTGTATGTAGACTTCGATGGAGAGGTAAACATCGATTTTAAAAATATGGTTTAAGGAAATAAATAAAGGCAAGTTTCTTCCTGATTTGACATGGATCCTATCCATAGCATTCAGGTGTGGGTTAAGGAGCCAGGTCTGCAATAACAATGCAGGAATTTATAACTCTGAAATAATAAGGCAAAACACCTTGCCAAAGGGCAGATAAAAGTACTGTGTGAGAGAGCAAGGGAACAGAAGGAGAAGGGACACTCCAGCAGGGTTATCTGGGCTTAGACGAAGGAATAGGAGGACTGAGGACCAGCCAACCACACCTGCTATAAACCACACCTGCCTGGGCAGTGGGGGGCCAGGAAGACTTTTCTGGTATTTGGGCACCCAGGTGCCCAAGAATGATAAACTGTTTCATATCAACTCTCTCAGAAAAGTACAAAGTCCCCCTTTCTGGCTAGTTCTCCTTCTGCAGTCCCGTTACCCACCATGTTCGGGGAGTGGTGGGTTAAGTTCGCAGGAACCAGACCTCCAGGTGTGACCCCTGGATCAGTCTCAGTCTATCTGTATGGTGTTAAGGGACCTTCTGCAATCAATGCCATGTCTCCTCTGAGAAACAAATTCATATTTAACAGCCACACCTGCCTCTTCATAAGTTATAAGCACTCACAACAGTGCCTGGGATATAGTCTGCACCCAGGAAATGTCAGCCATTATAGTGACAGCATACCACACATTTAGAAAAATGAAATCATGTTGTATATTTGTTTGAATATTTTATTAAATATTTTTAATTTCTCAAAACAAAACTGAGCTTATCTGTTTTTTCAGTGGTATATCTTCTAGAGAAAGGGAACATAGATTCTCTTGTTAATGGTTTCACGGTCTGCTAAAGTGATAGATGCGGGTGGGTATATATCCTTTCCCTTCCACAGAGACAAACCTCAGATCAACCAGTTCACAAGTAATGTGCCTGAAAGCACAGTACACAAAGTCCTACAGTGAAACAGGTGAGCCTGGTAGGATTTTCATCAAAGGAGGAAGGCACACCTGGCATAAGCAAGTCTGCTCCTCAGTGCACCAATCAGATGAAGCTTGGGAAGTGGCCACTGTATCTCCAAGCTGCCCTCCAGGCCTCTCAGGGAAGAAAAGCCCAGTGCTCAGTGCACTGCCTCTAGGCCCAGGCAACATGCTCAGGAAGCACTCCAGAGAAGGTACGTTGAGGAAGCCAATCTCCATAAATAAAATAGTGTTTCCAATCCCCAAGACCTTGCTTCTACTTACAGCGGATTGTCAAGTGGGAAAAATCACCATGAAGTGCTTGCAAACCCGGTTTGATGTCACAGATGTTGCCCTGCATGAAGCAGGCATAGCTGACTCACACTGCCCGGCCTAGTGACAATCCTGCTGCCGGTTAGCAATGTACCTCTGTCCCCAGGAAGTGTCTGCACCAGGCCACAAGATGGGAGCTAACCCCTGTCCTTTCACACAGAACCTTTGCTACAGACATGCCATCCCTGTGTTCCTGTCACCAACATGAACACCACCAGCTCTGTCACACCAGTATCCACAATACACTGGTCCACAAGGTGGAAGTCACTTAATCTTTCTGTTCTCTCCACATTCACTTTATCATCTTTAAGCCACATCAGTGTTGGGAGATGTCCTTAATTGCTCACACACTGAAGGGCAGGCACTTATTGGGTCTGGTGTCTGGGATTTATATAAAGGGAGTCTGGGAGAAAGGGATGGACGAAGTTGCATATGGGTCTTGGTTAAAGCTAAGCAATGAGTATTAAAGACCTCATTATTTCATTCTCTCTACTTCTGAACATGTTAAAAGTTTCCTTAATTAAAAGTGATTTTAGAGGCATTTCTGATATACACACAAAGGTTCCAGAGGAAATAAAACCCTTTCCAAGACCAGATACTCCTGTGCTTCACTTTAACACCACTCACATGTTCAGTTTTCCTCCTGTCCTCAGTGAAAAGTTCCCACGCTGTCCCGGGACCCCTGTCACTTAGGCTCCCTGCTATCATCCTCTGACATCTCCAGAGTACCTCCCACAGAACCACAGAAGCCACTGTCACAAAGCAGCCAGTGAAAACTCCTCAACCTCCTCAGTGCTACAAACCACTGTGACAGGAAACAAAACCTGCACTGGGACTCGCTCCATATCATCATACTCAAATCACAGGAGCTAATTTCATTTGGGACACTAAGTGGCCGGCATAAAGGGTGATGGGCCCAGGGTGAAAGAGGACAGAGATGAGAAGACTAGTCCAGGGGGTCCTCGAACTTGTGGAACAGATTTTTAAATACCAATGACCAAAACTCACCCTAGAGCAATTAAATCTGAACCCGTGGGACTGGCACCCAGGCTTGTGCACACAAGTTGTGTATGTGTATGGGAGTGTGCGTAGACATGTATATACACATGAGTGTGTGCGTGTATGTATGTGCACAAGTGCATGTGTGTTTATATGTAAATGTGTGTGACTGTGTTTGAGTGTATGTACGTATGTAAATGTGTGTGTGTATACTATAAGTTAGTGTAATTCAATGTGTATGAGTGAGTGTGGTTATGTGTATGTGTGTATGTCTTTGCTTGTGTGTTTCCAGAGCTCCCACAAGTCTAATGTTGTGGTCAGGGCTGAGCATGTTGCCCAGGTCATGCATTTAGCTTGATGTTCTAGACTTCCTCAGCACAACTCCACTACCTGTGGAGCCTAATCCCCTGGCATGTCATCTTCAGATCACACTGTCAGAAAGCTTTTCTCCATATTGTGCATAGGACCTTGCTCCCATTTGCGCTAATTCTAAACAGAGTTAAATCTTGTCCCCTTTCCAAATGTCTGAAGAGATGAAGTGAGCTACACAGAAGTCAGAGTCAAGCTTTCTATTTCATTGTCAACGAGCTTTTAGGAATCCTATGTTTACCACCTGAGTCAGAGAAGTTAAAAACTAACGCAAGCAAGGGACAGAGACGAGGAGCATTAGAGAAACACACACAAAGTCAATTTAGATATGAAAGTGAGGGTTCATTTATGTGTTTGTTATAAACAGTTACTTATCCTGGAGAATGAAAAATCCTCATTATGCTCATAAAGGGATTTCCCAGATTCCAGAGACTCTGTGGGGGGAAAACAAGCCACAATGCCCTTCTTTAAAAGCACCTTTTCTAGCACACAGCTATTATCCTGATTGTATATAAACAAAGAATACTCTTCAGCTGAATGAGTATTTTATATTCCCCTCACCCAAGCACTTTGATCCTCCTGTTCTTCAGCAAAGGTTTTGTGCTCCTAACCACTTAGAGGAAGGAGCAGACAGTTTCTGGAAGGGATGACCACTGGGGTGCTCCTCCAGCCAGCACTGCGGTCCCCAGCACAGTGTTCCTAGCACAGCCTCTCCCTCACTGCTGTCTTGGGTAAGCAGATGCCCTGGGCTTGAGGTTTGGAGTCCACTGGATCACAGTTCTGTGGCAGCACCAACAGAGGGGCCGGAAGTCACCCAAAAGCCCTGGAACCAGCCTCCACATGAGAGATGAGTGATGGTTTATGCTTTCCAAGGAAAGCAAAAAGCCCAAATTTTAATATTTTAAAATTTTAGCTCTTGGTTTTTAAAGGCTGGATACAAATATGTGGGGTAGAATAAAGTACGGCTTCAAGAGAAAGAGACCCTTAGGCTTCCAGTCTGCGGTCCCCGATCCACATATATTGCCTGCAGCCTGAAACTGTATTGATTCAAAACCATCTGCTCAGCACATCCAATGACATTAGGTAGTAACAGAATATCCTTAATGAGTCTGCTGAAATAGAGGATCAACAATGGAATGAGATCTTAGAATTCCAAAAGGACATAGGGAGGTCCAATGAATGACACATTTACTTAGCTACTGGCTAAAAAATTATCAGGGGGCTTTGGTAAAAACAAAAGTAGGCATCATGGCATCCTGTGGAGGAGGGCCCCAGAGCGAGTTCCCAGATCTTCACTAAGAAAAGTAAAATACTGAACTTTGAAAACAAAACATCAATCTGAAAAATGACATGAATGGGTTTAAACACAAGAAGAGAAAAGAAGTGGAATGTGGAGAAGAAAGAGCAATCCATAAAATGATAAACCTTTACAAAGCCTTTAGCAACAATCAGTGGGCGAGACTTCAAGACAGTGTGATTCCAGTTTGTCTGTTCTCTTATAAAGTATATACATACAAAAAGACTGAAGGTGTACACATCAAAATATTGATGTCAACAATTTAATCTTCCCAGCAGTTGTCTTTCAGAGGTAAGTTTCTCAGGTGCTTGTTTTCTTCACCTCCAGTGCCTAATGTTTCCTACAATGAGTATACACTACTGTTTAAAATAATGATAATAAGTAATAATAAAATTATAAAAGTTACCCTTTCTAAGTTGGTTGAAGTTTTAGTGAGGACGGTTTTAGTGCCAGAGGTCTGGTCAGCAACCTCGAAATTAGCTATTTTCAACCAGTGTGCTGTAAGAATTTTTAAAACATGCAGTACCTGACTATTTAGTTAGGGGCACTGACCTCTTTTCCCTTAGGTTGTCAAATTAAAAAATGACAACAGCCAATATAACAACTGTCTGGTGTGAATGAATCAAAACAATAACTATTTTTTTGTCAGATCAGCAAAAAATATATTTTTTGTAATTAGTTTTAGTAATTAGAATTTTGGTAATTAGTTTATGTGTGCCAGGAGATAAAAAAAGGTTGAAAGGAAAACAACGGGGCAACGAGAGGGGTGGGGGGTTGGGGGGAACCTTTCCTGCAAGCAATGGAGTTACTGATGCTCTCTCACCTTTTGTTGCCCTTGACTGGCACAGCACTGTCCAGTAGAAGCATAACATGAGCCACAAAGTAATTCCCAATTTTCTTGTGGCAACATTAAAGAAGAAAAAAATAAAAGTGGAATTAATATTACTATACATCAGTTAGCCAAATATAGCTCTTCAAGATATAACCCACATTAAAAATACTGAGATGTTTTTTGCCCCGGCTGGTGTGGCTCAGTGGACTGAGCTCTGGCCTGTGAACCAAAGGTTCGCTGGTTCGATTCCCAGTCAGGGCACATGCCTGGGTTGCAGGCGAAGTCCCCAGTAGGGGGCATGAGAGGCAACCACACATTGATGTTTCTCTCCCTTTCTTTCTCCCTCCATTCTCCTCTATCTAAAAATAAATAAATAAAATCTTTAAAAAAAATACTGAGATGTTTTACGTCTTCTCTTTTGCATGGAGTCTTCCAAGTCAAGTATGTATCACAGACTCAACTGGCATCTCAACTCAGACAATCCCCATTTCCAGGGCTCCACGTCCAGTGACTCAGGCCAAGACTGAGCAGTGCAGGCCTAGAGACACGGGCCATGTCCCCTGAGCCACTGACATGTATGCAGAGGCCAGAAGACTAGGGCTTCCTACGTAACCTTCTGTCTGAATTTATTATCAATTACATCAATCTTCCTTCATGTCTAACCTACTATTTACTACTTCCAGTGAGTTTTACACCTTTAATGAAGCATGAATTATGCACCTTGATGGAGATGTTTCTGGTTAGCATCCGTGGAGGGACTGGCATGGACACTTTGCAGGAAAACCCATGGAGGGTTTCTTGAGAGGAAAGGTACCAATGAAGGGAACCATCTTGTTCAGTAACTCTACTTCCAGTGTCTTCTTCCATATAGAATTATGAAGGTGTTTATCTCTATCCATGACATGAGAGGTGTCATACCATAAAACTGTCTGGCTTTCACTAGGTCTGGACTTGAAATTATTGACCCAGACAGGTTCAGCACTTGATGTTGTTCATGTCATCATCCAGAATGGTATTAAAGGTACATTGGTCCATAGATGATTCATGGATGGTGGGGTCTCCCATCTCCCACACAGAAGAAGAAGTAATGTGCCCACCCGAACACTCTTGTAATGTTCCAAGCTAGAAAAATACAGAGCTGTGGACATATGGACTGATGGCCATGCAGTCCTGAAGGTCTAGATGGTTTTCCATCAGTCTTCACTCTCTGGCCCTGTCCTCAGGTTTCTTAAAGTAGGACTTGCTTTCGGCCTGACATTTTGGAAGAGACTATCTTTCCTCCCAAAGCCTCCAAGAACTGGTCTGTTCATCCTTAAGCCATAGAAAGCATTGCCCATGAGATCAATAAGTCTCTGGAACTTCCATCTGATGACTCACCCTCCTCTAGATTGTAGGAAGGAGGAAAGAAAAACTATCCATTTGCATTCATTTTAATCAGAGAGCTCAAGGAGTGTGACAGATGGATACACCAGTACAACCACCATCACAACAAAGATACAAGTATTTTCATCACTCCTGAAATTTCCTTAGTGCCCTTTGTAGTGCTCCCTGCTCCCATCCCCACCCTTGTCAACAACTGATCTGCTTTCCGTCACTTTAAAGTAGTTTACATTTTCTAAAATATTATATAAATCAGTTGTGAACACATAAGTCTTTTTGCAGACTATGTTTTCTTTCCTCTTTGATAAATAGAAATGAAAGGAATGACTGAGATGTACGGTTGCTATACGTTTAACTTATATTTCTACCAGAAACATAAGAAAATTTTAGTGGCTACACTTTCTTACCAACCTTGGTATTATCAAGCTTTAAAATTGTATCCTTTCTAATGAGTATGTAGTGGTATCTCATTATAGTTTTAATTTGCATTTTCCTGATGACTAGTAATGTTGAGTACTTTATCATGTTAAAAACTTTTTTTTTAAGAGAAAAAGGTGAAGGGTGGTAGAAAGAGAAGGAAAGAAACATCGATATAACAGAGAAACATTAATTGATCAGTTGCCTCCCCTACATGCTCTGACCAGGAATGGAACCTGCAGTCTAGTAAGTGTCCTGACCTGGAATTGAAATGACCTTTTGCTTTGTGGGACGATGCCCAACCAACTGAGCCACAGGTGTGAGAGCTTAGCCATTCTTATATACTCTTTTGTGAAGTGTCTGATCAAACCTTCTGCCCTCTTTTAAATGCGTGTCATTTTGGTATTAGTGAATTGAGGATCTCTTTATATATTCCAGAAACAAGTTTGCTGTCCAATGTAAGTACTGAGAATATTTATTTTTATTCCATGGATTGACTTTTTGTTGTTCTAGTGATGTCTTCTGAAGAGCAAAGATTTTTAATTTTGGAAGTCAAATTTATCAACTTTACTTTTATGGTCCATGCTTTTTAAGTTGGATCTAAGAAATCTTTGTCTTTGACAAGATTGCAGATTTTCTCCTATGCTTTATTCTAAAAGTTTTAATAGTTTTGTATTTAGCTCTCTAATCCATTTTGACTTAATTATTGTGTAAGAGTAACTGTTAATTTCTGTCCATTATCCAGTTATCCTGGCCCCATTTGCTGAAAGAAACAAAAACCCTAACTTTCCAAACTGAATTTCCTTCATACCCTTGGCATTTTAATTATGATATGTTTTGGTGTGGTTTTCTTTGGGTCCAACTTGTTTGGGACTCTCTGCACTTCCTGGACTTGTACATCTATTTCCTTTGCCAAATTAGAGAGGTTTGTTTCATTATTTTTTCAAATAAGTTTTCAATTTCTTGCTCTTCCTCTTATCTTTCTGGCATCCCTATGATTCAGATGTTGGCGTGTTTGGAGATGTCCCAGAGGTTCCTAACCTTCTCCTCATTTTTTTCTATTCTTGCTTCTTCTTTCTGTTCTGGTTGAATGTTTATTTCCTTATGTTCCAAATCGTTGATTTGAATCCTGGCTTCCTTCTCTTCACTGTTGGTTCCCTATAGATTTTTCTTTATTTTACTTAGTGTAACCTTCATTTCTTTCCTTATGTTTTGCCATACTCAGTGAGTTCTCTGAGCATCCTGATCACCAGTGTTTGGAACCCTGCATCTGATAGGCTGGATATTTCCATTTCATTTAGTTCTTTTTCGGAGGTTTTGTTCTGTTTTCATTTGGATCATATTTCTTTGTCTCCTCAATTTGGCAGACTCCTTGTATTTGTTTCTGTGTTATTAGGTAGAGCTGCTTTTACTCCCTGTCTTAATCGTGTGGCCCATGATGAAAAAGCACCGGCAAATTGTGTCGGGCAGACCCTTAGGTAATTGCCAGGATGGAACAACACACTTCACCACTTTGTGGCTCTGTTGGGGTGGGGAGTGGACTCAGAGAGGGGACAATGCTGCTGCCTGGCTTCTGGAAGCTTGCCCAGCACTCGCCCTGTTTCCAGTCACTTCACCCACTTCCCATATGCAATCTGTGCCCTTCCAGCTGCAGCCCTGGTGGTGAAACCCAGAGTGGGTGGTTTTGCATATGTTCTCAGTCTGTGCTGGCCCTTTAAGCAGCAGAAATCCAGCAGTTTCTTCCACTGCCCCAACCCTTACTGGTTGACTGTTTTAGAGGAAACTGATTTATCTTCCCAGTGCTGGAACCCTGGGTTGTGTGGTCTGACCTGGGGCTGGTATCACCTGTTCCCAAGGTGTCCCTCTCAATTTTTATCTACATACATGAATGTGGAACCATCTGTTCTGCCACCGCCTCTCTGTGCCACATGACCTGTCTACCCCTATCCACAACTCCACCCCTCCTATCCATCTGGATGAATGTGGCTTCTTTAAATCCTTGGTTGTCAGGCTTCCATACTGCTCAATTTTCTGACGGTTCTTGGTGTTATTTGTTTTGAGACCTGGTTGTATTTTTATGATTGTACAAGGCGAAGCATGTCTACCTACACCTCAATCTTGACCAGAGGTGTCTTATGGATTTCTTTAATAGATATTGGGTTACTAGGATTTTCCTACTTCTTCTGGTGTCAATTTTGGTATTTTGTATTTTAAGAAGTTAGTCTATCCATTTCATTTAAGTCACTTTTACTGGATAACATATTTATATTTTTATTCCCTTATAATCTTTGTAATGTCTGTATGATCCACAGCGGTTTCCCTTCATTCACTCCTGAAATTGGCCATTTGTTTCCTCTGTCCTTTTTAAATTTCTTATTTATCTATTCATTTATTTACTATTTAGGGTCAGTTTAGCTAGAGGTTTATCAATCTTATTGATCTTTTCAAAGAACCAGCTTTTGGTTTCATTGTTCTTTGACTTAACTTGGGTTTAATTTACTGTTCTTTTTTCTGGCCTCCCAAGAAAGAATCTTAAAAAACTGATTTTAGACTTTTCTAAGATAAACATTTAAAACTATAAATTTACCGCTCCGGTCAGGTGGCTCAGTTGGTTAGAGCACTGTCCCACACCAAAATGGCTGGGTGTTTGATTCCTGGTCGGAGTGTATATGGGAAGTAACCAATCAATATTTCTCTTTCTTCCCTCTATGTACCGTTTGAGCAAAATCTCACCAATTTTGATATATTGTATTTTCATTAAATTATCACATATTTTATCATTTCTTTTGTGATTTCTTTTCTGAGTCATGAGTTAATGTCCATATATTTGGGGCTTTCAAAAATTTTCCCTAACTTAATTTCACTGTGGTCAGAGAATACATTCTGTAAGATTTCAATCTTTGAAAAGCTGCTGAGACTTTTGTCTTAACAGCTGGTCTACCTTTGGAAACATCCATATACAGGAGAAAAGAATGTGTAGCTGCAGTTACTGAGTGTGGTGTTTTATGGATATAAATTAAGTTAAAGTGGCTGATAATGTTGTTTAAACCACCTATACTCTTACTGATATTTTTATCTCCTTGTTGCATCCATTATTGAGAGAAGTGGGTTAAAATCTGGTGTATGTGATTCATGGACTTGCCCATTTCTCCTTTTAGCTTGTAGTTTGAAGATCTGTTTTTAGGCATACAAACTACATCTTCCTGGTGTACTGACCCTTTCATTGTTAATTAACATTCTTTGTCTCAAGTATACTCATTGCAACAGTACTCTCTAATATCAATATTACTACTGCATCTATTTATATTTACTGTTTGCATGGTGAATCTTTTTCCAGATTTTTACTTTCAGTCTATTTGTGTCCTTGTATTTAAGAAGTGTGTTTTTTTGCAAAAGAATGAAACTAGACTGCTATTTGACCCCATGCAAAAGTTAACTCAAAATGTCTCCAAGACCTAAATATAAGTTCTGAAACAATAAGTTACAGAGAAGAAAACAGGCACTAAACATATGGACCTTGGTCTCACAATTTTATGAATTTGAACCCAAAGACAAGGGAAATTGGAGCAAAAATCAATGAATGAAACGATATGAAATTAAAAACTTCTGCACAGTAAAAGAAACCATCATCAACAATAACAGCAAAAGAAAAAAAAACAGAATGGGAGAAGATATTTGTAAACAATGCTTCTGATAAGGAGCTGATATCCAAAATATGTAAAGAACACACATGGCTCAACAACAAAAAAGCAAACAATCCAATTCAAAAATGGGCAGAGAACCTGAACACTTTTCTCAAGAACACATACAAATGACCAACAGATAGATGAAGAAATACTCAACTTTCCTAACTATAAGGGAAATGTAAATCAAAACGACAATGAGGTACCTCCTCACCCCTATTAAAATGGTTTTATCAATCAGACAAGTAATAAGAAGTATTGGAGACGCTGTAGAGTAAAGGGAACCCTAGTACACTGCTGGTGTGAATGTAAATTGGTACAGCCACTACAAGAAACAGTATGGAAGTTCCTCAGAAAATTGAGAATAGAGCTACCACATGACTAAGCAACCCCTCTTCTGCGTATCCACCCAAAATTTTTGAAAACATGTATTTGGAAAGATATATGTAGCCCTATGTTCACTGAAGCATTATTCATGGTGACCAAGACCTGAAAACAACCAAAGTGTTCTTCCATAGAGAACTGGATAAAGATGTAGTGCATATATACAATGCAATACTACTCAGCCATAACAAAGGATGAAATACTGTCATTTGCAACATCATGGTATCTTGAGAGTATCATGCTAAGCAAAATAAGTCATACAGAAAAAAACAAGAATCATATGATTTCACTCATATGTGAGATATAAAGCAGAAAGCAACAAATGAACAAACAAACAAAAAACTCACAGACGTAGACAACAGTATGGTGGTTACCACAGAGGAAGGGGGGTAGAAGAAGGTAAGAGGATAGAGGGGTCAAATACCTGATGACAAATGGAGACTAGACTTTGGGTAGTGAGCACACAGCACAACATGCAGAAGATGAATTATATTTAGTATTGTACACTTGAAACTTATACAATCTTATCAAACAATGTCACCCCAATAAATTTCATTAAAAATAAAATTTAAAGAATTTTTAAGTTTATCTTATACACAGGATATTATTGGATCTTGCTTTTTTATTCAGCATAACAATCTCTCCTTTTGACTTGAGTGCTTTATCTCTTTATAGTGAGTATAATTATTAATATGGTTTTATTTAGGTCTGCCCACCCGATTTATGTCATCTGGTTTTTGTTCCTTTATCCCTCCTTCCCTGCCTCCTTTCATGTTAATCCCCTCCAAAAGTTTTTAGCCCTCATCCAAGGATATGTTTCTATTGATTTTAGAGAGAGAGGAAAGTGGGGAGAGAGAAACATCAATTGGTTGCCTCCCATATGTGCCCCAACCAGGGATCAAGCCTGCAGCCTAGGTATGTGCCCTGGACTGGGGATTGAACCTCCAACTTTTTGGGTGTGTGGGACAATGCTCCAATCAAATGAGCCACGTGGCCAGGACATGTTAATCAAAATTTTTTTGGCATTCCATTTTAAGTCCTCAGTTGGCTCTCTAGCTATCTCTACAAATTGTATCTTAGTGATTGCTCTAAAGAGTGCAAGCAACATACATCTTTAACTTATCACAATCCACTTAAATGTTAACTTCTAATTATGTCAGAAAAATATAGGAACCCTGCAATAATATACTTCCACTCAATTCCTAGATGTGTTCTATCTCACATCTTTATGTGTGGTAAGCCCATTAATACAGTGTTATTTTTGCTTTAAATGCTGATATATCTTTTAAAGAACTAGATAAAAAATGGAATAAATTAGTCTTTATACTTATTGTTATCTACCATTCCTAGCGCTCTTCATTCCTGCCTGTATATCCTTTAACATTCCCTTTAATGCAGGTCCCGTGGTGACAAATTTTCTCAGGTTTTTCTTTCTCAGCAAATATCTTCACTTTCATTTCTGAAGGACATTTTGCCAGACATAGACTTCTCAGGGGATAGATTTTTCCCCCTTCTGCACTTTGAACATATCTTTCCAATACATTCAGCTTTTATACTTTCTGATGAGAAGTCAGCTGTTAACCTTATGTATACTACTCTGTCTGGAACATATTCACTGAGTCTGTACCTAAAAGTTTTTCAAGATTTTGGGAACATGTCATTCCATTATTGCTTCCAATATTTTTCTGCCTCTTTCTATTGCTCCTCTCCTTTGGGGACTCTAATTTCACATACACTAAATCACCTGATATAAACCTCAGGTCTCCGAGACTCTCTTTATCTCTCTTCAGTCTTTTCTATGTTTTTGGTTGAGTAATGTCTACTGATCTATACTTAAGTTCACTGATTCTTTTTATTTCCATATTTAATTTTATGTTGAGCCCCTTCAGTCAGTCGATTTTTAAATTTTAGTCAGTGTACTTTTGTAAAAAATTGTATTGAATTTATCTGGGTGACATTGGTTAATAAAATTATATAGGTCTCAGGGGTAAAATTCTATAATACATCATCTGTATATTGTATTGTGTGGTCACCATTAAAAGTCTCCTTCTGTCTCCATTTATCCCCCTTTGCCCTCTTCTACCTCCCCACAGTCACTATACTTTGAAGCTTAGAATTTGTTTTTGTGGTTTCCATTTCTCTGCTGTGATTTTCTGTCTGTGCATTCATTAATACTATATTTTCTCTGAATTCTTCTGATACATTTTGCTTTCATTTTTCATAAAATTACCTTTTAATAGGTTTTTCAAATTGTGAGGTTTTTTTTTAAAGCACATAAAATTTACCATCTTAACAATTTTAAAAGATTATTTTAAATCTTTAAGCTAAAACCAACATCTGGTTCCACCAGAAGTTTATTTCTATTGACTGCCTTATTACCTGAGTATGGGTCTAATTTGCCTTTTTCTCCGCATGTTAAAAACTGAACACTGTGGATAATACATTGCAGCAACATTGCATTCTGAGTTCTGGGTTCTGAGGTTAGTGATTTTGTTATCACAGAGAGTAGCTTCACTGGATTCGAACCAGAGCACGTAGAAACTAGTATCTCTATTCTGTTCTATGGTTTCCCAATTTTTTAACCTGGCCCCCTTGCGGTGGTTTCTTCTATGCCCGCATAACTGGTCATCAGCAAAGACTACAGGGAGAGCTGAGGCTCGGCTTTGCTGTGACTTTCTTGCTTCTAGGGATTCTTTCCCCTTACGCCATTAATTTTCAGCTGCTCTGTCCTCTGAAACTTGAAGCCCATAAAGGTTTTACTTTATGCCACCTATGCTGCACAAGGTTCAGAAATGCACTTGGTTTAAAAATGCAGTAAGCTCACAAGTCTGGCCCCAAACAGCTCTTTTTTCAAGGATATTCTTCTTTCTGGCTTTTGCCTGATTTCTGACTAAGCCTCCTGGGCTCTCCCCACACACGTACACTTTAACTGCTACAAGGGATATGGGAGAGTTTGTACTCAGAATTTGAGCTTGACGTCTTCTCTAATTTTTTCACTGCCTAGATTACCTCTTTATTCCCAGCTTACTGACCTCTGGCCAGTAAGACTGAGGTTTTTCTCTCTCTCCTCATACCATTTCCTACAGAAATGGGAGTTAGACAAGACCCTTGGGCTAGATAGAAAGCTACAAGTTCGCAGGTTTTACCATTTTCCATTGGTTTTTGGAAATTAAACCTCTCCTGTGGTGTCTGTTTTCAGACACCTTCCATTGCCTTTAAATATTTAATTTTTAAAATCTAGTTTTTATAATGGTTATAGATTGAGGGTTTTCGCCACCCCCTAACTCCTCCACCATTAGTGGAAACACCTACCACAGAGTTTAACCAGTAAATGAGAGAGAATCCAGAATCAACCAGGCATTAAAAGGAAGTAATATAGTCTATTATAAATGGTGTTTATATTACAAATATAGTCTATTCAATAAATGGTGTTGGGAAAATTGGATGGATGTGGGAAAAAAGAAAAAACTAGACTACTTTCTCATACCATATATAAGAATAAACTCAAAATGGATTAAAGACTTAAATGTTAGACCCGAAACCATAAAAATCCTATAAGAAAACATAGGCAGTAAAACTTCAGACACTTCTCATACTAATGTTTTTTCTGATATATCACTTCAGGCAAGGGAAACAAAAGAAAAAATAGACAAATGAGACTACATCAAACTAGAAAGTTTTTGCACAGCAAGGGAAACAAACCATCAACAAAATGAAAAGACAACCCAATGACAACTGAATGGAAAAACATATTCCCTGGTACATCTTATAAGGAGTTAATATCCAAAACTTATAAAACTCAACACCAAAAAAACCCAAACAACCCAATTAAGAAATAGGCAAAGGACCCAAATAGACACTTCTCCAAAGATGACATACAGATGGCCCACAGATGTGAAAAGATGCTCATAGTTATTAATCATCAGAGAAATGCAGATTAAAATCACAATGGGATACACCTCACACCTGTCAGAATGGCTATCTTCAATAAATCAACAAATAACAAGTGCTGGCCACTGTGTGGAGAAAAGGGAACTCCTGTGAACTGTTGGTAGAAATGCAGACTGGTGCAGCCACTGTGGAAAGCAGTATGATGATACCTCAAAAAATTAAAAATGGATCTGCCTTTTGACCCAGTGATCCCATATCTGGGAATATATTCAAAGGAACCCAAAACACTAATTCAAAAGAACATAAGCACCCTGTGTTCATTGCGGCGTCATTTATAATTGCCAAGATATGTAAGCAGCCCAAGGGTCCATCAGTAGATGAGTGGATAAAACGACTATGGGACATTTACACAATGAAATACTACTCAGCTGTAAAAAAGAAGGAAATCTTACCTTTTGCGACAGCAATGGATGGACTTGTTCAATATTATGCTAAGTGAAATAAGCCAGCCAGAGAAAGACAAATACTTATGATTTCACTTATATGTGGAATCTAATGCCCAAAATTAACAAAGTGGGGACAGACTCATAGATACAGCTCTCAGAGGGGTAGGGGTTGGGAGTTGGGTGAGAAGTGTGAAGGGATTAAGCAAAGGTAAAAAAGGCTCATAGACACAGACAACAGTATGGTGATTGCCAAAGGGAAGAGGATTGGGGAGAGGTGGAAGAAGGTAGAGGGGATAAATGATGATGGAAGGAGATTTGACTTTGGGTGATAAACACACAACACAATACACAGATGTAGAATTGGGTACCTGAAACCTATATAATTTTATTAACCAATATCACCTTAATAAATTCAATTAAAAAAATAAGTTTTTAAAAAACTATCTTATTTTTATAAATGGGGGGGCAGTTATTTCTCTTTCTCTTTCAAGCCACATGGACCTGACTGAGCTACTTCTAGCTTCAGCTCTGCCCCCCACTTGCTGTACAGTCTTGAACTAACCACGTCACTTTTCTGGGTCTCGGTAATTTACCTGTGAAAAGAGCTGGGTGGGTTAGATAATCCCTAAGGCCGGTGCAGACCTACCTCAGTTGCCTGGATGACACTGATAAAAATGGGAATTGAGAAAAGGGAGAATTTAGCTTGTTCTGGAATGAATAGCTGGAGAAGGTCACAGAATGAATCATGGAAGAGTGAGCCTTGAGATGGTGGAATGTGGCCAGGCTGCAGGGGAGTGCATTCCAGGTGGGGTAAACTGCAAGAGTGAAGCCAGTGCAGAAGAAAGTTAGAGCCGGATAGTGGCTGGTGTGCACAGAGGTAGGCACAGCTAGAGCCAGCAGGCTGGAGTAGTCTTGAGAGAAACAATGAAGTCTGATAAGTAAGTGGAAGTTAGATGGTAGGAGAAGAGTAATGGTTACCAAGAGAGTAACTGATGGTCTCGTTTTAGGAAAAGTTCACTGGAAGAAATACTGGATCAGGGAGACTACTTAGAAGAACCCAGGTGTACAGGGTGTTAGCACTGAAAAGACACATCTGAAAGCTACTTAAGAGAAAAAAAAAAGCAGTCATTGGGGAAGGTACTCATTAACCTATGACTAAAATAGAGAGCACAGTCAAAGACAAGTCTAAGACAGAAGAAGTCTCAAGCTTTTTTAGGAACTACTCTCAGTTTTTCTTGAGAGAGAGAGAGAGAGAAAGAGAGAGAGAAAGAGAAAGAGAGAGAGACAAAGAGAGAGAGAATAGGGAGAGACAAGAGAGCATACACCTTCATGCTGCAGGAAAGACTTGAAAACCTACAGCGAAATCCTGAAAAAAGGGTGGAGACTCTGCTGCCTTGAATCCCTTCTCTGGGGGAATCTCAGAAACTTTGGCCCAGATGGAAGAGATACAAATATGGCCAACTAGAAACAAGCTTATCAAAGTTTATTAACAAATTAATGATTTTCCCCCTATATAACACATCCACTGGAAGCCATCTGGAGCCAGGTCTTTCAGCAGTAGCTTACCTGTGACTCCAGACTGGCCACCATTTCCTTAATTAATAAACCCTTACTTTCTTGGTACAAAATAATAATAATTACTATTATTATTAATTATTATTATTTACTAATAGATCCCCAGCTACAGGTTGGGACCTCTCGTGCTAACATTTCTAGCCAAAAATACCAGAAGGACAGCGGGAATGCCAAAATAGTAGTTGAATGAAGCCATTAGGCCAGGAGGAAGAAAGGAGAGGTGACAAAGACATATGCACTAGCCTAAGCTTCCTCAAAGTCACTGGAAGCTGACAGCCCCAGTATATGCTTAGCCATATTCTTATGCCTCCACTAGTTCTACAGTAAATCTCCTCCATGTAGTTACTGGGAGGCAGAGGACCTGTAGCCCAGGGACTGCTGAGAGGTGAAATCTCACCATGAAGCACCTGAAACCCAGCTGTCCAGCCACTCACAGATTTTCCAGATGGATGACACACAGCACCATCCTTTGCATTCCCACCAGGTGCCAGGCACTTAACAGTACCACCCATGAGACAGAAGTAATTATTGTTCCAAGTACATAGAAGATGAAGAATCTAGTGACACAGCCAGGTTATACTCTGGTTTCCTAACCAAGATCCATCTTCCCTTTCCTCCTTACTAACAGAGCCCAGTTTTGTTAGGGCAGTCAGATGCCCAACTACACATTTGCAAGGCTGCTTTAACCTCTGTGACCCAGTGACTAGCATGTGGCCAGTGAGGTGTGGGGAAAGCTCCTTAAGGAAGAGCCAAAGCTAGGGCATAAGGAAGCCTGTTCTCGCTGCCCCCACCTGCTCCCAGCATGCAATACTGACTGTAGAGGTGCAACTTGGTACACTTGAAGATGGTACCCTCTTATTAGGATTGCAGAGCAGCAGAAAGAGAGGAGGAACCTGGGTCCTTAGTGACACCATGGAACCACCATGCTGGCCACATTGTGCCAGCCTTGAGCCTTCATTTTCATTCCACATACGGGTATGGGCACCTGTGACTAGCAGCTTATTTCAATTCCAAATCATATTTAAAGGAAGCTCAGTCAGAATCTAATACAGAGACTGTCTGATCTAAAGCCTGGAAGTATCTGATTAGCGCTCATTTTTATCCAGGGCTTTGCTAGAGCTGTGGGTAACGGTGCGGGGATGGAAGTGTGATACAAAGAGAAGAGAAATTTCCTGTAGTTTCCCATAACTACAGAAAAGATATCAAGAATACTAATAAAACTTCAAATTGTCACACTGAGAAATAAATATTATATAAAATCACAAACTGGAAAAATATAATTATGAAACAACTTCCTTCCAAATAAAATAAATATAAATCCAAGATGTGTAAAACCTAACATAAAAATTACATGGTAAATGCATTTTGCTTCAAACTTGAAAACTATGAACTTTTGATAACTAAATTTTAATAGCAAAATAAAGAGAAGCCAGGTAGTGACTATAATAATGCATGTGGCTTTTTGTTGTTAAGTTTGAAATTCATAATTATCCTATTAAAAATAGTTTTAAAAGGCATTATTGTTAAACAAAATTTAAAAATTGAATTTCCTTATTGGGTTTTCACTTCTTCTGACATCCAAAATGGAGTGGCAATGACAGAAACAGTGTAAGAAGAAGCCCCACACAGGCTATATGCAAACAACACTTACAACTTAGGGCCATACAACCAGGACCCAATCTACCCAACACAGAGCTAGGTCTACCCTGGCTATACATAAGTCACCACCCAGGACCGTTAAGAGGGGCTCATACCTGGGACCCAGTCCTTACCAAATGAATTCCATCTCTGGGGTGGGGGTGTGGGCAACAGTGTTTTTTCAACACTCCCCCGGTCCTTCTACAGCACCATTTTAACACCTGCCTGTACAGCACCAGATAGGGAGTAAAGCACATTGCTACAGAAATGCCCTGGTTGGTGTGGCTCAGTTAGTTGGAGCATCATCCCATAACCAAAAGGTTGTGGGTTCCATTCCCAGTCGGGGCAGATGCCTAAGTTGTGGATTTGATCTCTGGTTGATCCCCAGTCCCGGCACAGAGGATAACCAATCAATGCTTCTCTCTTGCATCAGTGTTTCTCTTTCTCTTCTTCTCTCCTTTCCTCTCTCTAAAAGCAATTTTTTAAAATGTCCTCAGGTGAAGATAAAAAAAAAAAAAAGGCACAATGCTACAGAATAGATGACAATGACCATTCCTCACCTATGAGGATGGCAAAACCCACCATATGGGTCTGTTACATAACAGGTGGCAAGTAAACATTTGCGATCTCCCCACAATTTACACATATGACACAGAGAAAACACCGGTATTTGTACTGCGTGCTGGGATAAAGGGAGAAGGTTGCCTGAAGTGGAGGCCAAAACCCAGGTTTCTAGGGCAGCAGGAACCAACTCTTCCACAAACCTATAGCCTGTTATTCCTAAACACCTGCCAGGAAGTTCTGTTCTGCACACAAAGCACTTTCCTACAGCAAACCAAGCTGGACGTCCAGTTGGTGCTTCTGCTGGGGTTTTCACGGCGCATCCTCCTCCCCAGTGGCAAGGCCTTTTTATTGGTTTGCCAACTTCCTGCTGGTGCCTGCAGGTCCCCCAGGACTGCAAATTCCTGGGTCAGTCTAGGACTTGTACCAAGGAGGAGAGAAAAGATAAATTTCTCAAAAGATGTATTTTTGTCTTAATGTTCTAGAATTTGCATCTCATTTTAACAGAAAAAATGGAGCCAATCTCAGATACTTAGTAAGAAGCCCCCTCACAATATGACATTTTTCTGCTACTTACAGCTAAAGAGCTATTACCACTTTCTTTATTATTACATAGCTATTGCCACAATTAAGAATACAGAAGAGCCCTGGTTAGGTAGTTTAGTTGGTTGGAGCGTCGTCCCAATACACCAAGGTTGCAGGTTCAATCCCTCAGTCAAAGCACAAGCAGCCATTGAGTGCATGAATGGGCGTGACAACAAATTGAAGTTTTTTTCTCTCTCTAAAGAAAAAAAACAGAACCATCAACAAAATGATACGGCAACCTACTAAACTGAAGATATCTGCAAATCATGCATCTGATAAGGGTTTAATATCCCAAAAATATAAAGAACTTAACTCAATAACCCCCCCCAAAAAAAATCCAATTAAAAAATGAGCAGAGAATCTAAATAGACATTTTTCCAAAGAGATACCACCCTCACACCTGTTAGAATGGCCACTATCAAAAAACTAATAAACAAGTGCTGGCTAAGATGTAAAGAGAAGGGCACCCTTGTGCACTGCTGTTAGTGGGAATGTAAATTGCTGCAGCCACAATGGAAACCAGTGTGAATGTTCCTCCAAAAACGTTTTTAAAAATTAGCTTATAAGCCAGTAATTCTACTTCTGGGTATGTATCAAAAAAAAAAAAAAGAAAAGCAAAAGAAGATACTAACTCAAAAAAATATCTGTACCTCCATGGTCACTGTAGCATTATTTATAGTAGCCAAGATATAGACGTAACCCATGTCCCAAGATGAATAGATAAAAAAGATGTGATATATAAAAACATACAGATATTGAATACACACACATACACACATACACACACACACACAGAGGAATATTATTCAGCCATAAAAAAGAATGAAATTTTACCACTTGTGACAACATGGATGGATCTTGTGGGCATCATGCTAACTGAAGTAAGTCAGACATAGAAAGACAAATATTGTGTGATCTTAAAAACAAAAAAAATCTTAAACAACAACAAAAATACCCTAAATTCATAGATACAGAGAACAGATTGTTGATTGCTAGAGACAGGGTAAAGAGGGGTGGGAGAAATGGATGAAGGGGGTCAAAAGATACAAACTTCCAGTTATAAAATGAGTAAGACATGGGGATATAATATACATCATGGTGGCTGTAGTTAATACTACTTCTTGTATATTTGAAGGTTGCTAAGTAAGATCTTAAAAGTTTCACAACTAAAAAATGTGTAACTATGTGTGGTGATGGATGTCAGCCAACTTACCGTGATTATTTCACAGTATATACAAATATCAAATCATTATGTTTATACCTAACACTAATATAATGTTGTATATCAATTATACCTTAACTTAAAAGAATACAGAACAAACTATTAAACTGACAATTGGTTTTTGTTGTTTTTTTTTAGTAGTAGTAATAGTATTCATTATTGGTCGGGTTGTAAATATAAGTGCAATTTAATAATCTTTAAAAGAAACTTGGTGATACAAATAAAAACTATAAAAATGCTCTTAGCATTTGCCCTAGTAATTCTATGTTTAAAATTTATTCTAAGGAAGTCAGTGATATCCATAAAGAGTTATGCAGAAGGATGTTCATTTGCCACAATTAATGTTCATCCTTAATACTGGTTCATTCAACCAGTATTAAATTAATTAAACAGTAAGGCCATGAGACGGAGGTGGTTCTAATGCCCCAGTAGCCCATGTAAGCAAACCCAAACCTAGTAAGCCTTTAAGTGCCTCAAGATTACAACACCAAAACCTAAGGACAATGGATCATGAACAGCCAACTTGCCTTTCCTCAGTGAGGCAATCCTTAAACTAGAGCCAATGAAATGGTCTCCTTGCTTTGCTTCTGCCTCTTCCCTATAAAAGTCTCTCCTCAAGAAACTCCCTGTCTAACAGGAGAATCTGTTGGAGGGGGTCCATGCAGTCCTAGAGAGTACACAAACCCACCCACCTGGAAATCAGGACTAGAAGGGCGAAATTTACTTGTGGGTAATGGAAGAAGTGACTGAAAGCCTGTGAGAGCCAAGCAAGTGGGATCGTTCTCTTCTTTACCCCTCCCCCCACACACCACAACAAAGTGAAGTGGGTTGCTCTGCTCTGGTGAATACCTACGGCTCCTCGCCTCACAATGTAACAGGTGTGCCCAGACAAAGAAGTATGGCCCAAATGAAAGAACAGATCAAAACTGCAGAAAAAGAACTAAGTGATGAGGATATAGCCAACCTATCAGATGCAGAGTTCAAAACACTGCTAATCAGGATGCTTACAGAAATGACTGAGTATGGCCACAAAATAAAGGAAGAAGTAAAGCCTATAGAAAGTGGAATAAAGAAAAATATAAAGGGAACCAACAGTGAATGGAAGGGAAGCGGGATTCAAATCAATGATTTGAAACAGAAGGAAGAAATAAAAACATCCAAGTGGAACAGAATGAAGAAACCAGAATTCAAAAAAAAAGAGGACTGGCTTAGGAACCTCTGGGAACTTTAAACACTCCAACAATGGAATCACAGGGTGCCAGAAGGAGAAGAGGAACAACAAGAAACTGAAAACTTATTTGAAAAAATAATGGAGGAAAACTTCCCCAGTCTGGCAAAGGAAATAGACATGCAAGTCCAGGAAGAGCAGAGAGTCCCAAAGAAGTTGGACCCAAGGAAGCACACACCAAAGCACATCATAATTACATTACCCATGATTAAAGATAAGGAGAGAATCTTAAAAGCAGCAAGAGAAAAGAAGAAAGTTACCTGCAAAGGAGCTCCCATAAGACTATCAGTCGATTTCTCGAAAGAAACCTTTCAGGCAAGGTAGGACTAGAAAGAAGTGTCCAAAGTCATGAAAGGCAAGGACCTACATTCAAGATTACTCTATCCAGCAAAGTTATCATTTAGAATGGAAGGGCAGATAAAGTGCTTCCCAGATAAGGTCAAGTTAAAGGAGTTTATCATCACCAAGCCCTTATTAAATGAAATGTTAAAGGGACTTATCTAAGAAAAAGAAGATCAAAATTATGAACACTAAAATGACAACAAACACAACTATCAACAACTGAACCTAAAACAAAAACAAAAACAAGCTAAGCAAACAACTAGAACAGGAACAGAATCACAGAAACAGAGATCACATGGAGATTTATCAGTGGGGAGGGGGGAAAATGGGGGAAAAGGCACAGAGAATAAGAAGCATAATTGATAGGCACAAAACAGACAGGAGGATGTTAAAAATAGTATAGGAAAGGGGAAGCCAAAGAACTTATATGTACAACCCATGGACATGAACTGGGGCCAGGGGTTGGGGCAAGAATGCTAGAGAGGGCCGCACGGCTGAGGGGGATAAAAGAGAGAAAAAAAATGGGACAACTATAATAGCATAATCAATAAAATATATTTTTTAAAAAATCTCCAGTTCCTGTGGGCAAAGAGCCTTAATCACTTCCAGTTTAGTGCTGCCCAATTCAAATCAATTTTTGCTCAAACCCAGTTTGCCTTGTAACACCAGCTATTTACAATAAATTATAGAATATCTATTTGAACATAGAATACAATGAGGATGTTAAGAATGAAAGTATTTATTATAAAATGTTTATCCCTTCACTTACACATCGGGTATTTTTGAGAACTTGCACAGTTCTAGGTCCTAGAGAATGGTGACCAGAGCAAAGTCATTGCCTCAAGGGGCTTGAAATCTGTAAGGAGCGATAGATGTTAAACAAAATACACAACTACTTAGCAACAAATTCTGATGAATGCTATGAAGAAAAATTACAATGCAATGAGAGAGAACAAAACAGAGGGATCTCTTTTAGATTCAGGGATCAGAAAGACGTTCTGAGTCCCTGACATAAAGACACGCCTTTGAGGCGGAGTGGGCATTACCCAGGCAGGGGCCAGTGTAGGGAAGTCTGGAAAAAGGCAGCAAAGCTGGATGGGCCAGAGCGCCAACTGCAGGAAAAGTGGTGTGACAGGGGCCATGGGGTGGGCCCTACCTGCCCCACCAAGAATTCCATGCCAAGTACAGTGTGAAGGGTTTCCAGAAGGGAAATGACACAATCTTTTCCATTCTAGGATGGTCATTTGAAGGGCTCTGTGCAGGGAACAGACAGAGAGGAGAGCAGGGGAAGTAGTCAGGAGGCACTGGCATTTCAGTGAACAAAGGTGGAGGCTTGGTGGTAGAGCAGAGGGAGGGGTGGGCAGGTGCCAGAATTGACTGGGCTTGGCAGTACCTTAGATAATGAAATATACACGTGCATATTTTGTAAGAGAAGAATTGGGATCATACTGTATATATTGTTTTGTAATCAACTCTTTTCCACCTGTCACCATTGGCCCATCCCTCCTTACTTTTCTTAATTCCCTTTATTAGAAAAAATTTTGGCAATGTCCAGAGTGGTCATATCTGGGCTAATGGAATTACAGGCAATTTTTATTTTCTTTTTATACTTTTCTATATTTTCCAAATTTATAGAATAACACATATTACTTTAATAACTAGGGAGATGCCTGGAGAGGTACATGACACAAAGGTGTGATTTGTTTGTGTTCTGTCAAAGTAATTTTAAAATCTTACTTTAAAAAGTTACAGTTTATCTTTTGGCAGGGCCAAATTTAACTTGAAAGTAAAAAAAAAAAAAAAAAAAAAAGAAGGGGGAAAGGCAAGGAACTGCTACACCCAAATCTATTGTAACACAATTTCCTGTGACATTACTGACATTCCTAAACTTAAGTGCTTCATTTTTCCTTCTCCTCTTATTAATATTTCAGGGCAGCACTGGGTGTTCAATAACACTGAAAAGTCATTCCCATCCAAAAGGAACGACTTCATGATTTTTGTTAGCAAAATGCCTTTATTATAGTGAAGTAATCCTCAGGCAAGATCTTGTCTCAGATAAAGAAGAGTGGTTTAGTGTTAGCCTTTCTCTTGGTATCTCTACAGCTTTCCTGATGGTGCACATTGTTAGAGCTAAACAAAGTAAATGATGCAAAGTCATATTTCTGTCCATGTCAACATCTGGCAAGTGAGCTACAGCTGCTGTGATTATCGGTCTGTGTGCTCATTTCTGCAAAGCTCTCTATTCACCTCTGACTGAGCACATCCCATGGGCACTCGGGCCCCAGAAGCAGCTGCACACAATAAGGGAGTGGGCTGGGCACTGCAATCTGCCAACATAGACCCAACACACCAAACCCCCAGGAGTTAGAAATAAATGATTGTTTGGACAGGAGCAGCTCATATGCAGCTGGAAGAATCAGGAAGACCCTGCAGTAAAAGGAATTTGAGTTGAACCACAACAGATGCCCACATCCAGACACAGGAACGTGGAAGGCAACATTACCAGCCAACAAAACAAGACATCGAAAGTGCCCCACAAGAAGCCACAGGGAAAGTACCTGAGAGCAGGCCAGGCCACGGGGCACAGGGGAAAAGTGAGTGGGGTTCCCCAGGGAAGACCAGCTTAGTAGGCTGCAGGTAGCCAGAGCCAGACAGGAAGAGGTCTTAGAAAATAACCCCCACGGGACAGGACTCACTTCAGCAAATGCAGCACTGACAATGGCTACAATAGTCCACGGTGAGGAGACAAGCAGTATGCAGGGGCCACACTAAGGTAGCACTGCTGTCCTTCCTCTCACATGTGCATAACAAGCACACCTAACTGGCACCTGCTGGGAACACAGGTCAGTAACAGTGGGGCAGGACAGTGGGCAGGGCACAGCTCCAGGCACTTGCGTGACCCCTAAAGTCATCATTTCCTCTGAAATGCTGGGATAGCCACTGAAGTCCATGTTAAACCACTGCTGCATGGTTTCAGTGAGGTTGTGTGTGGCCAGCACTTGGCTTGTGGGCTGTTCAAACACCAGGTGTATCCTGAGGGGGGTGGAGGGAGGAATCTCAGGGCTCCAGCAGGCCTCACCCCTCTGCAGGTCTCTCATTTGGCAAAAAGTCCTGGCTCGAGGATTAACGAGTAGGATTGGATGAGAAGCTTGACTTTCTGCACTTTTTGGCTTGAGAATGCAAAGAATTCATCCCCTTTTACTACTAACCAGATCACCCTGACTTACTCAGTGCTGTGACCATTGTTCTCAGGAAGCCTGCCTCTGAACACACATCCTGACTATTGGCTTTTTTCTTCTGCTGCATTTAGAGTAATAAATTGATTTGTTTGTTTACATTCCTTTCTAATCTCACTCCACTAAAGATTTAAATCACTTAAATCACAATATTAAATCAGAATTAGGGAAATTACACTGACACGGAAATTCAGGACCAGAGGAATATAGCACCTCAGGTCAGGGCCCTAAAGAGTCTGCAAAGCTGCCACACCTGGCACCCCTCACACAGATCACTAAGGGAGGCTCAGGGAGACTCAGGGAGGTCAGGATGCAGGTTATCCAAAGAGAAAGCCACATGGCAACTGCTCAAAGCATTTCCTAGTGCACAGGTCTAAAGGAAATCTCTCACCTGTCTCCCTCCAGGGGACACACACACAGAGCTAAGGCTCTGGGAGCCATTGAATCAGAGGCTGACTCCCCCAAACCCTTCCTTCCCTGCACACCCTGTACTCTGAGTGCAGTGAGCACCCTCAGAGCTGTTAGCCCTCTGCCACGCACTGAGAACACAAATCACATGCTTCTGAGAAACAGAACTATTAACATCACTTCAAAATCAATTGAGTGGTTTTTAAAACTTTGTCAGAGAAAAAAAGAGGAAAAACCTAGTAATTTGAGCATTTGAAACCATAAAGATGAACAGAAAAAAAAGAAAATGAAAGTTATTTTAAAAAAAAGTTAAATTGAAATTACTTATTTCACTAATAAGAGTATCCAATGACACAAAATATGACACTCGCAACCAAAACATCTGCCACTTCCTTACATCTATATTTAAATAACAGCTTCTTCCTTAAGGAACATTACTCAATTAACCTCGATTCTTTTTTTTTCCATAGAAATTTTCATGTCTTTAGTAATTTATGTGCAAAAGATTTATGAACATTGTATCATTTGACATCTACATTAAACCATTACATAGAAAACACTTAAAGTCCTTTACTTTTCTAGAAATTTCAATTTTAAAATATTTGAATTAACAATATACCTGTACCTGCTAGTTACATGATATAATTTACTGGGTAAAAGTCTCTGAACTGTATGCTTAGGATAATGTTCTTTTCTTACATGATTTTATTGTAACAAAAAGTTTTTAAAAACTACTCATCTATAGATTTCCAGCCAAGATGGAGGCACAGGTAGATACACTTTGTCCCCTTGCACAACCAAAAGTAGGACAGCAAGTTTAAAAACAAAAAAATACCCAGAACTGCTAGGAAATCAAACTGTATGGAAATGCAACAACCAAGGAGTTAAAGAAGAAACGTTCATTCAAACAGGCAGAAGGGGCAGAGACAGGCAGCTAGGACAGAGAGGATGCCTCGCAAGGCAGAGACTGGTGGAACGGTGTGGTCCCACGTTTGCATGCGGATAAACCAGGAGGAACAACTGAGGAGTGAGAGAGACCATGCAACTCAGGGTTCTGGCACAGGAAAAGAAAGCCTCAAAACCTCTACCAGTAAAAACCTGTGGGGGTTGCAGCAGCAGGAGAAACTGTGAGTCTCACCAGGAGAGTTCGTCTGAGAGACCTACAGTGTCCTAGGACGTACACAAACCCACCCACCTGAGAATCAGCACCGGAAGGTCCCAATTTGCTTGTGGATAGTAGGGGAAGTGACTGTAAGCTGGCCAACAGCCAAGCAAGCAGCATTGTTCCTTCTCACACCCGTCCCCCACATACAGTGCCAGAGGCAGCAATGTGGGTTGCCCTGCCCTGGTGAGTACCTAAGGCTCCGCCCCTCATAACATAATAGGTGCAGAGACAAAAAAAATATGGCCCAAATGAAAAACAGATCAAGCTCCAAAAACAGATCTAATCGATGAAGGGATAGCCAACCTAACAGATGCAGAATTCAAAGCACTGGTAATCTGGATGCTCACAGAATTGATGGAGTACGGTTGCAAAATGGAGGAAAAAGTGAAGGCTATGCAAAGTGAACCAAAGCAAAATATACAGGGAACCCACAGTGAAGGGACAGAAACCAGGACTCAAATCAACGATTTGGAGCACAAAGAAAAAAATAAAAATTTCACCAGAACAGAATGAAGAAACAAGAATTCAAAAAAATGAGGAGAGGCTGAGGAACCTCTGGGACATCTTTAAACATTCCAATAACCGAATTATAGGTGTGCCAGAAGAAAGGAAGAGCAAGGCATTGAAAACGTATTTGAAAAAATAATGAAAGAAAACTTCCCCAGTCTGGTGAAGGAAATAGAAATGTAAGTCCAGGAAGCTCAGAGAATCCCAAACAAGTTGGATCCAAAGAGAAACACACCAAGACACATCATAATTAAATTATCCAAGATTAAAGATAAGAGACTCTTAAAAGCAGCAAGAGAAAAGAAGAGAGTCACCTACTGTAGGGTAAATGGAGGCAGTCTGGCTTCCTCACCCAGGTGTCTGGGTAACCAAGGGAAGAAGTTTCTCACAACCTTGAATGGGCCTGATAAAGTAGTGTTCTCGTAGCCCTGAGCCTGGGTCCCATAGACTGTTCTCAAAGCTTTGAGTCGGCTCTCATGCATAGTGTGAAGCTCTGTTGCATAAGATCTGTTGGTACCCCGCTGGTTTTGTTTGTTTCTAGTGTTTGGGGGGGGTAGGGACCCCCTGCTGGGGACCACACAGAGGGGACAGGTGACATGCAGTGTGACACGCAGCATATTGCATGCTGCAATGCATGCATGGATTGCCCACCCTTGAATAAAGGCATGTTAGACATCCCAACGGCTCCGTAAATATTCCATCTGCCTGAATCTTGTTAACCTATCAGGCCTTGACTGGTCGCAGCACACCTGCAAAGGAGTTCCCTCTCAGCTGGACTCTCAGCTGATTTCTCAAAAGAAACCTTCCAGGCAAGAAGGGGCTAGAAAGAAGTATTCAAAGTCATGAAAGGCAAGAACCTACATCCAAGATTACTCTATCCAGTGAAGCTATCATTTAGAATGGAAGGGCAGATAAA